>JARACY010000735.1:0-78483 GCA_029255725.1 Scrobipalpa atriplicella | reverse complement strand
TTTGTAAAAGAAGTAAAATAGTCTCAATGGAAAACAGTGCCTTTAAATTGTTACAGGTATCATTAATATTGATGATACTGTTAATCATGGTTTGTACGAAAAAAAAAAAAAAAAAAAATTATTATCTATCTATCTATACGAATTTAATTCATAAATCATAACAAAGCGCTTTACATCGCGTTCTCCACCAACAATAGCAATGTTCTTAAAACGTTGATGATGACGTCTGATTTTGCGAAGCAACTATGTCCTATTCTGCCTCTGACTCACAAGCGATTACAGAACTAAACGCACTAGCAGAGCGAAGTCTGTCAGATGTGTTTGTATTTTGTATCGATACAATCGCATGTAATCTGCCAAGACGCGATGGGAACGCGCAGAGAAAACGTACCTCAAACGCAACCACGAAAAACTGGTGTGCAAAGGCTCATAGTGATCACGGAACTAAACGCACTATCAGAGCGATATCTATCATATGGCTCTTCCATTCATCTAACAAGTCCAATCCAGTTGACATCGCTATTACATAGTTGGCGTGGACATGGCCACGGTTGCCACTGTCACGGTAGCGGTCATATTGGCCCAACGCCAGATTGAAACCAGATGAGCGCGCATCGATGCAAGCGTAAATATATTGTAAATACTTAGATGACGTAGTATATGCCACGCGTTTCCTGATATTTCGTAAAGACAAAACGGAAGATAAAATTAAAATCTATTTTTAACAAACAAGCTGCAGAAACATTCAAAATATTATGGCTAAAACTAATAATCGTATAACAAGTTCGTTTCTCTGCTGCTTAAGAACAAGAAAAACAGATTGCAGATTAATAATAACTCCTTTCTATTATAAGTTCATCGAAGAGGTGTTTAACGTAGGGTTCATAAGACGAAGTCGACAGGGAGGGTCGAGGGACTTAGCTAGTTCATAGACATTCATGTCTGCACGCCTACACTCTTCCAATTAGATACTGCCTTTTTCACACTTCGTTGCTTCTAGAAGCTATTTACTCGAGTAAATCTAGCTAGTTAATGCTCTTTTAAAGGTAAAGAAATAAGTAAATAGTAACTAGTATACAGAATCATGCATTGACACATATACAACGTGTAACAGAAAGGGTATATGCATCGTGAAAGGTGTGAATCTGTCCATGAAACTGAACAACTTACCCTAAGGAACATAGGTCGAAAAACGAAAAAAAAAAATTTTACTCCCATACAAGAAGCATCAGCTGATAGCGCATTTAGTATGGGAAGTCAAATTTTTTTTTTTTCGTATTTTGATCTATGTTTCTTAGGGAAAGTTGATCAGTTTTCTTTCTGTTACACGTTGTATAGCTGATAATAATATTCAGGTGATAAACATTGCGATATTTTAACTAAAATAAGTGCTATTTAAAATAGGTAATACTCAAAGAAAGCTCTCATAATAATTATTTTAAAATAGACTTTACAGATAATTATGCATACCATAGCAGGTAAAATATTGAAGGGTTATTATCCAATGAGCTATCGGGCCATGGTCGGGTCAGTCAAATTTTAATGAACTTAATGGATTCTTCGTCATACCTATTAATCGTATATCTACTCGTATAAGTATACACTCTACAATCTACATTCTGTTAAATACAGTTACAACTTACAATACTTAAAAAACATACTTAGCTCACACGTTAGAAGTACAATTCATTTTAAATGTATTGTTCATTCACATTTACAAATTATTACTTTATTTAAAACACACATTACCTTCTTGATTTTGAAATTGAAATAGCTGACACAGAAATCACAAAACATTTTAGTTGATCTATGAAATAATTTTGGCTTATCTAGCAATATCTTTATGAAAATTATAGCTTTCAAATGAAACCTATAATAACAAAATATACCTCAGGTTTTTTAATGTCCCAATATTATTCTTTCATTTTATTTTGTTTACCTTTTTATAAAAATCCAAACGATCTAACATAAAAAGCCATATTTTATCATTCTAGAACATTTACCGATCCTCAAACGTTTCTTTAGGTGATATTTTAGAAATATTTGACTCCTTACTATTTATATAATTCCATTTCATTTCATTTGGGAGATAAATACCCATGTTATCTAAACTTGGGGTCTCTAGATGTTAAGCTTGTCTAGACTTTAGGTCACCCTGTATTTACTCACATTATGAGACTGGTAATGTTAATTTACTTTAATAATTGTTTGGCTTAAGTAGAGCGTGATTACTCTTGGATGAAGCCGCTTATATATTACTCTGTCACAGATTACTTATGAGCGCGGTGACTCTGTCATCTAAAGCAGTTTGACAAGTCTTATATTACTTTTACTATGACATGCTAAGACCATAAATGGTACCTAGTTACCATAGCATAGATTGATTATAGGTATGGCCGTTTCACTCTTGTAAAACATACGTCTTGGAAAATTACGTTACGCTAGCCGTCTACCCCACTGGTTTTATCGCAATTTAAATCAGAGAACGACATAAGTTCTTGGGCAAAGTGTTTGAGCAGTATTTGCTTAAACAAACCATATCCAGTCATTTTGAACGTTCATAACCTAGACATAAAAAGGGTTACTAACGTATCCCTACTATTCCTAGACACATCATCAAAGGCGATAATGGTCAAATCAGTTGACCTAATTGATGAAGCCAATGCATAACTTCAGATTTACAAAATACAACAACACAGATAAGTCAATATCCGCACGCCCCGGTAGCCCCTTTCATGACCTATCTACCCATTCGAAATAACACATTTTAGCAGATCACAACATCTTTGCCTTTTTCTTTCACGTTAAAATGATAAAAAAAAATAGTTTAGACGACTTTGATTTTGTATCACGGGTTTTTACTAGTTAAAGCTAGTTATACACCTCAAAACGGAATTCTAATCTACTCTTAACCGCAATCTCCTCTTGCTTAAACACACAAAATATTACATTACAGGTACAAACTTCATAGCAACTTGCTCTAAAAATGTAAATTCACCTGGGACTTCTAATTAGCTAACCTAAATCCACAGTAATCAGCTAAAACTGTTTAGTCGCCTTGCGCAATGTGTGTAACTTCTGAAACCTACCCTGCTTACCGCAGAAGGACTTGGTGCTTAATAATTAGTTGTTTTTCTATTAAGTTAAATCCGGTTTACAAAGTTAAATAGCCCTTTGGGTGCCAAAGGGTCGTAACATTTCATACTATGGAGCCGAGTACTTACTCTTTTTATAGTACCTACCGACTGGCAGCTATTCAAATCATTATATCCATAGCATTCGAAATGGAATATTTGAGCAAAAACATTAAGAATATTCTTGAAACTAAAAAGTAAATCAAAGACGTAATAATACGCAATTTTGTCATATTTATTTCTAGGTCTTAAAAACTCTATGTTTTATCAAAGGCAATAATATCTTGTCAAACACATTTGATCTCCTTTTCACAAAAATAGATGTCAAAAGCTATTTGTAAATCCTTAACTTAGAGTCCTCCCACACGCACGATAGATAAAAGAAATATGATTTCAAAATGTGAAACTTCAGATTTAGCTAAACATTATCCCAATAGATTTGAATAGATGGCCTATTTTAAATTACATAAAATACATACCGACATAAATTCACGCCATTAATGGGGGTAGGCAGAGTGTCAACAATCTAAACAAAGGTCGTTCCGCCACGTCTGACAAGTTTTGAGGGTTATTTCAGATCGATCTGTATATTGCTGTAGTGACAGGTTGTCAGCCCATCATAGCCTTAATTACAATACACTGAAACCCTCGAATCCCTTAGCTGGCTTAGCTGGTTTTGTATTTGTATTTGTATAATTTTCGTAATACTGTTCATGCTAGCTAGTTAGACTGACACATGGGTTAGTCATGTGCGCGCATTTAGACAACAAAATATGAAATTTGTAAATAGGTACTCATAGCTTAATTAACTATTTTACTATAACAAATGGAAATATGTATTTGTATATAGTTTTAGAATTTAAATTGTATTTAAATGCTTAGGTACTGCAAATTTAAAAGCAAAGTTAATTTCACAAACATTACTTTTAACTTTTAACTTTGTCACCGTTCTTGGTCACTGACTTTCGCTAATGCTTTTTAGTTGTTTGACTCTCATGCGCAAGGTCTGTTATTTAGCTAAATTTAATTTAATAAAGTGCATGTTATTTTGCTAATAATTTACCATGGAAATTTCTACTTATCCTTATTGGCTATTATCATCAGTGTATTACTGTTATATGGGCATCAAAGTACTTGCCTCACAAATGACTAATTTACTTTAACCTACTATTACGTTGAAACTATGTCTATAGTTAGGTACCTACTTTAAATTTAAATCCATATTCGACATGGTCATGATACCTTATCATAAATTGTTTATTTCCTTTGTTTATCTCGACATAGAGCCAAAAAAAAACTACAAAACGTGTTAACGACGTTTATTTTTTAGCCAGCCTTCCAGCACTGAAAACACAATCCTACAAATGTCTTCCACTCTTCAAAACGTTAGTCATTATTCAGATTCAGCGGTTTTAGGCATTCTCACCACGGTCCTTGATACGGCCCATTCTCTAGGGCGAATTCTCATTCCTGCCAGAAATCTCTGAATCCGTACCGACTCTGACTGGAATACAGATTGCGAGGGTCCAATTAACTCTATCCATTTGTGGATAGTAATTATCATTTTGACGGCAGTTTCTATGTCACAGGGTATCTGAGGAATCGACGGGAGTTTGCTTTAGAGGTAGCGTTCCTGAGAGATTCCACTTAATCGAGTAGGTAATTAACTGTGGTATTCAGGGAAATAGAAAATCTAAAGGGAATGTTGAACAACTCATGTGAATCGCAGGAAATAGAGTAAGTGTAAAACATTTCATATAATATTGTTATTAAAAGTTTGAAATTTTAATATCCACTTTAATTATTCAGATACATTACATACGGGTGAAATACTGGAAATAGTATTCTAGGAATTCTAGATATTCAGAACAGGAATATAATTCAACGTGGAATCGAGTTCCGATATCTATTCATAGGGTACATAATATAAATTTCAAGCAATACCGCAATTTGATACCGATACTTCAAATATGATACTTACAGACATCTTCATCATCATCATCATCTTTCTAAAAATGCGACTTACAGCCATGAAATGAAACCATGCGAATGAATAAATTAATTAAGTAGCAAAATCGAAAATTTTATTGTTACGTATACCAGTTATAAAATACTATAAATTATTTGATACATCAACAATTTATAAGCTCAATCACCTTTTACTTTAAAAAAACATTCAGAATTAATACTTATCTTATTCAGTTTACAATGCCATACTCGTACATTATAATAATTAGGATACACTACCTACTATAATTAGTTGACATCACGCAAAGAAATCGATTTCAAATGGAAATGCTAATACTGTTATTTTATTAATAAATAAAAAGTGAAGAAGGACAATGGCGACCTGTTATTATGTTACAAGTCTATGAGAATGTTTGGTATTGATTTTATTTGTAACATAACATTATGTAGGCATAGACTGGTCATCTATCACGATGACGACAAAGTAAAAACCTGCTAAGTAAGTATGTATTAAGTACCTACTAGGGAACACTTATTCTAATGAGAATATGTTTTATTAAAACTTTGTCATTAATATTACGCTGGGAGATTGGCCACCGTTACCGAAAATCGACCAGAAGCTAAAATGCAATATTCTGTTTTTATGTAGGTAGATGTAATATGTTTCTAAATTAATATGAGAAAATAAATAAGATCTACATTGGATGCGCACGGTAAGGATTTTTGTATGTTTATGTTTTTTACCTTTTATTATATTACTTTTTGTAATATAAATGCTACTTTTGACACAAAGGTAATATTCCTACGAGAACATGTGGGTCGATACCCAAATTCTCGACTCGATAGTCGACCAAAGACTTGATAGTCGACCGACCCGATGAACACATTAAGTCGCAGGGATAAAGCCAATGCTTTACGTTACCCAAAGATTTATCGTAAAATTTTATAGGTAATTGCATTTTGATTTAAAATGGGTATGTTTCCCCTCTACTTTTAGTCACGTTAACATAAACTTCTGTGATACTTGATTCAAAAGAGTCTACATATTTACTTGTATTACCTAATAAATTTTCCTTTACAAAGATAAATTTAATCTCGTTGGAGTTAAGAGCTCAGTCAGAGTATGAAATACAAATTATATTTTCCACGAAATATTGAATGGCAGGACTGTTGAGAGTGAAGCTTTCAGACTAAAATTAGATAAAGCCTCGATGGCATTTCAAAAACTTAAAACGTTAACGGGTATCTAAGCCTAAATTCTGTAAGTTACTTTACTGAAATCCTATGCTGCTTTGTCAATGACTTTTATAAACTTTTAGGCGAAGGAAGTGAAGTTTTGAAGGTGCAAAGAAACAGGCCCCAAAGTACTTTTCGTTTTTCTACGGAATATCAGATATCTTTGATTTACATAAGTCATGCGCATCTTTTTACATAAGTAAGTCATATTTATATTAGTCCTATGTCTAAGTTCCTATGTACTTAGAAAATTACTAATCGATGTAATGAAAATACTTTATTGAAAAAGCATGCTGGTAACAAAATGTTTTTTTTTGTATTTTTATTGAAGACAAAGAGTACTTTATTTAAATGTAGGTATCAAGACATAAGATAGCGAGCTGGTGCAGTGTTTTGCCCGGAGGCTAGAGAAATAGAGTGCCTAGTGCAGGAAAGCTTCCTTCACACGAGTTTAGAAGGTATAATACTTACCTGCACTTTGTCAGAGAAAAAATAATATTTATTTATTACATTATTACCTGAAGCCAGTTTCTTTAGGACCAAACAGGTTGAAGAAGAAGAAGCAGGAACATCTAATTATTTGTATCGCTCACTTTGATGGTGGTCTTCAAACAAACTAATCTGGTTTTTTCACAAGAAGAAGAAACCTTATAGAGTATGAATATTCAGTTTCGAAAAGCTCATGAAATATTTAAATTTCCAGATTTCGGGCTTGCCTATGTTTACGGCGTATGTCTTGTAAGTCTTATTCAAAAATAATCCAAAAATCGAATGACAATAATTTTCTGCTAAGTACCTATTACTGGGGAGTAAAAAGAGGTATACACTCTTAACAGTAGGTACCTATTCAAGTTTTTAGCCTCCGGAAAGGGGTCGGGTAGCAGTCTCGCACCTTCCAACAAACTTTCTTTTTAAACTGTCCATGAATACAAACTTACTCATAAGTAAAGGGTAGGAACCCCTTTCTTGGAATAAACACTGGAAGATATCATTTCTGCTTAGGTACGAGGTTTACGTATATATTTAAATAATTTATAGATTATTATCTACGAGTATATATATTGGCATCTACAGCCGTACACGTAGGTAATAGGCAGCTGTAGAAACACCTGTTATATTTTCCATAAAATTAAATTCTAATAAAGTTATCTTAAAATAAAATTTCTTACAATAGTGTATTGCGCAAATCACGAGAAGATTTAAGTTGATAAGATCTTTAAAGACGATAAAAAAAATCCAGAAAAATCTTGACAAGTCAAAGGACGAAACTACAAAGTGTAAGAGGCAAGTTTCAGTCGCTTGCCTAGAGCGCTGCCGGCGTAAAGCAGAAAAATTGCCGCGGAAATGGAAAATTTTCTGCCACAGTTCCTCTGACCTTAAAGCGATTTCAAGTATTGTGTTGGAGTGACAAAACGGTTTGAAGTTTACCTACATAGAACGTTTTAAGACTAGCTTTCCAGACCGCGTTGTTGCCTGCAATTTAATGTCTTTTTTTTTAATGTAACTAAAATATTTTAGTACGCTGAAATAAAATATAGCCTGTAATTTTATGTTGCGACTAATTAATACATCCTGTGATGATACTTTCAAAAGAATAAGGATGGTTTTTTTACCGTTTAAAATAACCTCATACGGGAAAACACTTATAACAAATTGTTCGTGAAATGCTGGCTCGGAAAGCTAGTATTATAATGGGGAATAAATAGTCGCCAGACAGACAAAAACAACCCATCTCAGCTTCTAGGCGCTGGGCAAAAATCCAAAAGAGGAAATGGGTCGGCAGACAGTAGTTGCAATCCAACGCTTCTTACGGACTTTCTTTTAAAAATTGGTTGCAACTCGACGCCAGATATAGTATTAGCTCTCACAGCCAAGGCGGAAGTACGCAGTGGATTTTCCTCTCTAGTCTGCCAAGGGAATTCGAGCATATCGGTTAAAAATACTAAAATAGGTTAATGGCTTTTTCTATGCAAGGCAACGGGGACTATGACAATATCAACTTTTATATGTCACCCGTAATCGAATCTACCACCTCACAATAGAGGAGAAAGAGTTGATTTTAATGTAATGTTTTGAAATTAAAAAAAGGTTGTAAAGTTTTTTACACACCTCTGCATTATTATATCAACGTAATGTATCAAGGAACTTGCGTTTAAAGCAAGAAAATAATCCCAAGGGATTTAAAGTTGTATGGAAATCCTTAATAGCCCAAGGGTTATTATGTGATTTGAATTTGGAATGTCATGTGAACTACTAAGAAAATAATTTTCAGAAAAAAAAATATGGCTGTGTGTGTATTAAAACTGTTGCCACACTCGCCTTCTGCGCCTCCCGGCGAGTGTAAAAAGGCTGTATGACTAGTTATCTGTATGTGCTCTTTGCTTTGTATAAAAAAAAGAAACTAAAAAAAAGAAAACGCGGTTTGATTTTGCAAAAGTTTTTCTCTCATTGATTATTACTTCCATTTCGTAAATTGTCGAGTGAAATTAATATTTTGACTCCAGAAGACATTGTGACTAGTATTTTATCGTATTTTGTTATTTATGTTGAATATGTTAAATACGATCAATTCGTTTTTTGGAAAAATACGTAGGTAGTGGATTGTGAACGTGAAGTGTAGTTCAGTGAGTGTGAATTGACTTTCGGATCTGTTGCTTCTGGTATGTTTTCAATATTTATTTATGTATCAATATTACATGATTAGGTAGGTATATTTCTGAGCTTTATTATCTTACAGACGCCTGCCACCGTCTAAGTAATCTGTGCAGTAGGTGTGTAAAATATAGTATGCTCCTCGGGAATAAATGTGTCTTCGCCTTGGGCAGACTTGAATCCCTCGCTACATTCAGGATTCTTGTCATAATTCCCTCGCTTCGCTCAGGAATTAAAGATTTAATTCCCTCGCTGCGCTCGGGAATTAATCCTAGAATCCTTCATTCCGCTCAGGATTCAATATGCTGCCCGTGACGTTAGACACTGCTTTATTCCCTCGTTGCCTAATATACTATATTAACTGTGTGAATCAACATAAAAGTGTACTTTAAATAACAGAGTAGATGCAACATAAAAGTAACACAAAGCAACAGAGTACACTCGCTGTCAGCGAACGTAGGTTTATTGCCCGCCCAATGGGCGCTTTTCCACTAGACGGCACGTCAACGGCAACGGCGACGGCACGGCGAGATCACGTGACAATATCTATGGGAATCGATGACATGCCGTGACGGTGCCGTGCCGTCAAGTGGAAAAGCGTGTCATATAATTTCATTGATTTTCACACATTATCTCACCTACGATATCGTCGACGGTACCGTGCCGTCGCCGTTGCCGTTGACGTGCCGTCTAGTGGAAAAGCACCCAATTAACCTCTGAAAATAACTCAAAACGGCGGGTGAAATAACAAAACTTAATTAATGAAAATTTCACCTCATCAGGCTTTCTCCTGAAGGCATAGGGTCAGGTGGTCTACGTTGAACCACTGGTACTAAATGAAACACGCAAATTACGGCGGTTAGCAACGTTGCTGCTCCGTGCAATATTCAAAACTGGGCGCGTTTGTAGTAGCAGGTGTCCCCCCCCAGTTGTCAGTAAGCTGCGTGTAGTGACAAACGTATGATCGAGAATTTTGTGTTTTTTATTGAAAAAAGTAAAAATAAACGTAAGTACTATTTCCTTAATAGTTTTATTTCAATGCCTGTTGCTGGAATATGAATGTGATGTACTGTTAGACTACAGTTTTGAGCTATCTTAGAGATATATTAGAGAGCCGCCACGTGCGTGGCAGGACCGGTAACATAACCTTAAACAAAAGAAATGAAGATGGTGCAAATTGAACCATTTGAGGGGTGTCCACGATGAAACACGGTTCAATTAGTACCAACTTGCATACGTTTAGTAAAAAATATATAAATACAAAATACAATCGTAATAATCGTAATCGTCCACTCGCCACTCTACTATATACAAAATACGATTGTATTTATTTTATTTTGTAGAGTGGCGAGTGGAATGGCGAGTTGATTGGCGATTTGAGTGGCGAGTGGAGTGGCAAGTTGAGTGTTAAGTGGAGTGACGAGTTGAGAGGCAGGTGGAGTGGCGAGTTGAGTGGAGGGTAGAGTGGCGAGTGGAATGGCGAGTAGAGTGGCGAGTTGATTGGTGAGTGCAGTGGCGTGTGGAGTGGCGAGTTGAGTGGCTAGTTGAGTGTTAAGTGGAGTGGCGAGTTGAGAGGCGAGTTGAGTGGAGGGTAGAGGTGGCGATAGGATAGGAATAGCGAGTTCAGTGGCGAGTAGAGTGGCTAGTTAATTGGCGAGTGGAGTGGCGAGTTGATTGGCAAGTTTGGAGGCGAGTGGAGTGGCGAGTTGAGTGGCGAGTGGAGTTTCGAGTTTAGTGGTGAGTGGAATGGCAAGTGCAGTGGCGAGTTGAGAGGCAATTGGAGTGGCAAGTTGAGTGGAGAGTAGAGTAGCGAGTGGAATGGCGAGTTGATTGGCGAGTGGAGTGGCGAGATGAGTGTTAAGTTGAGTGACGAGTTGAGAGGCAGGTGGAGTGGCGAGTTGAGTGGAGGGTAGAGTGGCGAGTGGAATGGCGAGCAGAGTGGTGAGTTTATTGGTGAGTGTAGTGGCGTGTGGAGTGGCGAGTTGAGAGGCAGGTGGAGTGGAGGGTAGAGTGGCGAGTGGAATGGCAAGTAGAGTGGCGAGTTTATTGGTGAGTGCAGTGGCGTGTGGAGTGGCGAGTTGAGTGGCGAGTGGAGTGGCTAGTTGAGTGTTAAGTGGAGTGATGAGTGGAGAGGCAGGTGGAGTGGCGAGTTGAGTGGAGGGTAGAGTGGCGAGTTGAATGGCGAGTAGAGTGGCGAGTTGATTAGTGAAAACCACTGTTGGTTCAATTAGTGCCACAGCCTATTCAATTAGTACCACTGCCTATTCAATTAGTACCATCGCCGGTTCAATTAGTGCCATCCCCCCGGTTCATTTAGTACCATTGGGGGTACTCGATGAACCATTTCCCATTTTTGTTTAAAACAAAAATAAACAGAAACTAGACATAGTTACACAGTAATGAGAAATTAAATTTTAAAGTCAAATAAACAGGCTATTAAGCTGTTTCTTTTTTTTTGTCATAAATCCTTTCCGAAAAAAGTTACATGAGTTTAAAAATTAGGTGGTTCATCCATGACCACCTCACCCTACCAAGCGAATTGAGATGAACAGTCCGAAATCAAAGTTCAAATTAAATTATTTAATTAAATTCAGCTTTTTTTTCTCAAATGATATGATCAATACCTACGAAAATTGAAATAAGGTAGAAAATCTATCCATACCATATTCGCTAAAAGAAAAAAAAAAATCTTTCTACCTGTGTTATTTATGCGAATAAAAGAAAAATGTCGATACATTTTCATACATCAATACGGTGTTCTAGACAGCCTTTACTAGGAATACAAGTTAATTAATCGAACAAGCAAATACAATTAATTAACAGAAAGCAAAAAAAAAACATGGCTGCATTACGGGAAATAGAAAATGTAAATAGATTTTCTTGTTGGATGTTTTTGTTCAGCATCAACGTTGTTAAATAACAATAACAAGGATTTCCTTTGAAATACTAGGAAAATTATTTACTTTTCTTTATTGACTCGTGTACAAAGTAGTACTATCTACAAAGTTAAATAAATACATTGGAATTATCGTACAATTTTCTACTAATAAACCACAAATCCGATATTTTCTAAAATTCACTATTATATTTATTTCTGTCCACAGGATATTTTTAATACCTAATTAGGTAGAAGGTACAAGAACAGGGTTCGTTTTTTATTTTACATTGCCAAGCGCCTTTTCTTCCATAAATATAACTATTTATAATATTAACTAGTTTATTTAATAACCTCAAATGCGCCAACAAGAGGTCTAAAGGAATTATTTATTAAACCTACCAACAGTCAGGTCAGTATGGAGACAGACTAATCCTGCAGTGAAAGTTAGCCCACCGAATGACTTCTGTTTTAGCTTAGCGACCACTGAAACTATATCTGGGACCAGTAGACCAAGTTTGCTTTTGGAACTAAATTTAGATCCAGAACTTATACCAGCCCTCTTACCAGCAAAGAAAATATAATATTAGCTAACCTTCCAGTCAGAAAGGTAGGTTTCTGACTGGAACCTACTCATAATCTAGGTCCATATAAATACTGAGTGATCGAGAAAAAAAGAAATTCTTGTTATTTTCCTACGTTTGATTTGAAATTATGTAATATTTGTGTTTTTTTGAATTTTTAATACTGAATGTTTTTTATTAATAATTATTATAGGTAATTTCTACATGTTTTTCCCTAACAAGTTCTACCTTATACCTACCATTTATTATCCTCCGATATCTATGAGCGCTATTACAATATTCTGTGCCGATACCCGTAACGTACGTGTCAGAGCGGTTTTAGTTGCAGAACTTCTCGATTTCGAACTTTAGCCTTTGTTTTAGCCCTCGGCTTTCGGTATTGACTTGATTGAGTGTAAAGAGTTTCTGAAACTCAACCGGAATCTGACCTCTGCAATACCCTTATAGTCGGTTTCAGATAGTAAATTTGGTTTGGGTCAGATTGTGTAGAAGCTATATAGGTAAATAATAATTATACATATATAAAGGCTAATTACCTTCTCCTAACTTTTGTCTAAAGACGAGTGATGATCAAGATTCAGATGAGTTCATTTCATACACCGCTGTTCAGCGCAAAACTAAGATATAACACAAATTTTTGTACAGCTTTAGAAAAGCTAAGAGAGTGCAAGTTCTGTAGCTAAGATGCACTGATTTGATTGACACCGTCTCATATGAAACTCGCTTGAGTACTTCCACGGCGGTAATTGGATCACTCCTCTTGCATAAGTGACGTGTAGAGGCACGTTACCAGCTCGCCTCTTAGAGCACTTAGGCTCAACTCACATTGACGATGAATTCTATTTTTATAGATGATTTTAAGATCACTGGATTTGAACGTGAAAAATTATATAAATATCATATTTTTCATGATCACATAAAATTTATAGCAAAGTAGAGTTATAAACTGCTTGTTAAAATTTTCAACCAGCTTTATGGGATTCCGTGACAGAAATTATGTATTTGGAGCAATCGATAGTTGCCGTTATGTCATACCTGTGATAATTATATTAGTTTGTTTTGCGATAATTTAGAGCATGAAGTCACGAAATCATATTCAGCCAGATAAAAATCGCATGACAAGTATTTTTGAAATAATGTAGCATTTTTTCCAAAGGACATACCGAATTTTCTGTTCATTATAATCTTCAGACCTTATTTTCTTGACATTAATAAATTGTTCAAACATTTTTAATCAGAAAAAATATAAACCGTTTAATTAAAACAATCCAAGGACAGCTGAATCAAAAGTAACAAGAAACTTCTGCGAAAAATAATTGCTTCTATTGTTTCAAATCGAGGCTCAACCAAATTTTGAGTGAAATTGATCAGACCGAGTTTGTGAAGTTAAAAACTTTCTTGGAATTCGTTCAGAAATTATTTGGGCGATAATTCCGAAGGGTTGCTCAACTAACCGTTAAAATTCTCCGATGAATACTTATCAGCGTCCTTTGCCTATTTTGTGGGTGCTACGTGTGAATTTGGATAGCTACAAGCCTACTAGTTGCCTCAGACTACCATTATGGTTTAATAGTTGTGTCTCAAGATACTCACTAAATATCAAAATTATGATAGGTATGAGAGAGATATTATTTAATAAAAACTAATCGCCAATCGTTACCATAACACCTAGGAACTATAATAATAAAAAAGATTGTGATAATCAGCTCATAAGAATAATTAGGGAATAAGACAAGAGTAGGTATTTTTATGATTTATTTTATTTTCTGTAATAAATATTATTAATAAGTATATCTTATTTCTTGGAAAACATGAATGTAATAATACCTACGAGTACTTTTTTATTGTTCTAAAACAAAATATACAGAGTTGCTATTTCAAAAACAAAACGTAGTGTTATTTTTTCAAAGGTTTACTTAGTTTACAATGTAAAATAAACTGGACCACATAAATTGTATTTCCAGCAGCGAGTTTCTCATTAAATAAAACGTGTGTGGCAATATTTCTCGAGCAGTTAAATACATTACCTGCTTAGATGAGCACAAGTTACTTGTGTCGCCAATTTCTGTCTCACTGTTCAGCGAACTGGTGTATATGATTTTATCCAAGTAAATTTCAATCCTTTTTATTGTGTACATCTAAATATAATTTAAGTACATTTAAATATAATTCCTAATCAATTTTAGTGCGTGATTTTAAAATATGTGCATGTAAGTAACGCAGCACAGAATTTAAATTCATCAAAATGAAAATCCTAAGAAATCCTGAGGTAGACAGGGGCAAAAGGTATTCCCTTATCTACGAAATCTTTGAAGCTGCAGAACCTCCAATTTGATATTTCACGTAAAATTAATGGTTTAATATTAATTCAGACACTTTGATAGAAATCTGCTGTAGATTTTAGAAATTCACGTAGGCGTGCTCACTACGTCTAAAATTTTACAATTTGGAAGAGGTATTAAGAGATCCAACACTAATACAATTTCTAAAATAAATGGTGTCATACCACTATGAGCTTGACATGCGCATTTTTGACATCAAGCCGACCCCGAGAGATACGGGGAAAAGGCTAGGAAGATGATGAAGCAAAGTAAATAATAAACAACTCGTGTCGTAGAGGACTTCCAGATTTTCATGC
This sequence comes from Scrobipalpa atriplicella, assembly GCA_029255725.1. Classification (NCBI taxonomy): domain Eukaryota; kingdom Metazoa; phylum Arthropoda; class Insecta; order Lepidoptera; family Gelechiidae; genus Scrobipalpa; species Scrobipalpa atriplicella. The sequence goes on along the minus strand of JARACY010000735.1, from coordinate 63,396 downwards.
TTACAGTAGGATATGCCATGTTTGCTTTATACAAGCTGACTTTACCTACAAAGTCAGCTTTGCCTAAAGTCACAAGCTGAAAATTCCCTGAAACTTGCCGGAAATCGTAAAGTACATAAGGATAAGGTGCCTTCTATCTCTCAAATACATCCAGGCATGGAACGGACTTCGGTCTAAATAACGTTCACAGCTTTGAGCCCGCAAGCCTTTGATTGAGTAACGTTAACGTCTCTCTCCCAATGTGAATATTAGGAAAATTGAAAACCATCCTAATATTGTACCAATTTTGGAAAGCATTTTTAAATAAAATAACAAGACCAAATCCTATTCACCGAGAATTATCATTCACCAAAAAATTTTAAGAGCTTGCTTGTTTTAGGTATATAAATATTATTAAATACTAACAGCTGACACATTATGTATGGGAAGTCCGTTTTTTTATATTTCAACCTTTGTTCCATAATCAAGGTTTATTCACTTTCATTGTCTAAACAAGTAAAAAGAAAATTAAGCCCTTAAAATTAAATTTAAAATATTTTAAATATATAAGCCTACAGCTTAAAGTAGGTATGCATACATACATTTTGATTGGATAACGTCTCTCTCTGCTTAATCTCCACTCAGACGTGAGTAATCAAACATTTAATCTTGCATATCATTCGAATTTGGTTCAATTCAGTCGATACCTGAGAGAAAGAGACGGGTTCTAAAGTTTTTATGTAAATCACGCCACCGGTCTTATCAAGTCCTATTTGATGTGATTTATATTTTTTTATAATTTTACTAAAAGCTAAAAGTAGAAATACCCTCACTTTAACATCAACCTGCCCAGTTCTTAAGTTGATTTTTTTCATACCTATCTCAAAATAAACATAAATCATATTTAGGAAAACTTTCACATAACTATACCTAAGTAAGTTTTGCAAGATCGACCCCTGATTCGTATATTTATTTTCTTATTTACTAATCTATGTTCCCTGAACCAGTATTGGAAAAGTTTTACCGAAGCATGGCAATGTAAGTCACGAAAATCCATGGGATAGATAAGAAAAACTAGTAATAAATAAATAAATGTCAGCCTGGCTTAAAAGTGCAATATTTCTGTTTGTAATGTGTTGCCTTTTTATTGAGTGTTTTTCGCTGGACTGGGAGGGATAGAAAAACATAGAATGTTCCAACTGCTTCTCTTACACACTATAGAAATCAGAAAATTAGGAATCAATTTTGTTTTTTTTTCCAAACGATTTGTAGGCTAAACTCATATTCGTTAATCGATACGATTTCAAAAGCAGATAATACCTCAAACACAAATCTTACTTACAAACATTTACATAATACCTAACTACCCAAGGATATATTCTTGTAATGATATTGAGGGATTGGAATCTGTGCTTCATTGACGTACCGTTTTCGGCGGCTTTTCTGATAAATATCATCAATCAACTGGCAATTCGTCCCTTGAATAACTGATGGGTTCTTTACTCCGAGCCAGGATGGAATTATAATTGGCCATTTACTTGACAAAGAGGTATCGTCTGAAAATATTGAAATATTTTACATTTAAAGATGGGTATATACCTAATTGAATTTAAAAGGTTTTTAATACGTAGGTAGGTACTGCATTAAATGAAAGATTGAATTAAAATATAAATAATCAAGTTAATGCATGTAATACATGCTCAAACACAACTCAAAGAGCCCACAGACATAATTTTAGGGTTACCTTATGAAATATTTAACGTTTAAAAGTATGAAAATAGTGTTAAATTTGTGTCGCTTTGCGATTGTGGCACTTGTAACTCCTAAAACTGGCTAAGTATATAATAGAGCCAAAAAAATTATAAAGGCATATATAAATCACACTGCTCGATTACCCTTTAGTAATTAGTTATATTCTGCGAAAATGCACCGTATTACGAAGCACGAGCAGTACTAGGTATACCAAATATTTATTAGAATTAAATTAAACCCTCTACGCGGTAGCTGGTGGCTACGAATATTCAAATATCAAACGTCATTTTGATTCAATAATCACCACCTACGCTTTATACCCTCAAACAGAAAATTAACCACCGCGTTTGAATCCTCGACTACAAAGTCGGTGCTTCAAACACTCGGCATGACAACCCTCATCGCGTGACATTCCGTCAGCTGCGGCGAAACTCCATTATGAGTAGGATACGAGATCGGGATGCGAACCAAGAGTAGTTCGCCTCGGTACGTACTTGCGACTCTTATGCGAACCCGCATTTATACCGCGGCCACAAGTCATAACGATACGATTTCGAACAATATAACATTCTCTACGCCTTAGGCTACGTGCCGTGGTTGCTTGAATATTTGAATGTTTGGATGTTCGTTATTCAATCACACTTCAACCACTAGATAGATCGGAATGAAATATGGCACACATTATGTTAGATCCTGAAATAGGACATAGGTTAATAAGTACTTTTTCATCCCATCTATTCGAAAACGACGACTTTAATCGCATATAAGTGCGCCTAAAGTTGATGCTTCTAAGCGACATAGGTACTATTACTCTACTCTTTGCTAGAGACTGTCCCAGCCGGGTAAAAATGAGATTTTAATCCTCTTTATGAAAATAAGTGCGATTAAAAGAACTTTTAATCGCACTTTTTGAATTTGGAACCTCTTTTTCTTTTTTCTTGATTTGGCATGACTGACGCGGAGTGAAACAAAATAGTTTTTTTTTTTTTTTAGATGTCGAATTCAAATAATGGTACACTGGCTGGTTAGACTGCGCGACGGCTGATAAAATAAAAATAATTGAAAATGCACGAACTACGGCACGAGTGGGCAGCAGGGTTTTATAGGGAGCCCGTGTATTCGACTCTTTTTACGAATTATTAAATATTCAAAATGAGGTCTTCTAGCAGTGAAATTACCTATAACATTCTTATTCTTTTATATTTAAATTTACAAGTGTTAGTTAGGCGCCTTTTTTTCTCATAGAGGGGGATGAAAAGTAGAGTGTATCACTCGGGAGCAAAAATATTTTTGGCTCGGGCGACGTACTTTGAATCCCTCGCTACGTTCAGGATTCTACTTTAGAATCCCTCGCTACGCTCGGGATTCTACTCTAGAATCCCTCACTTCGCTCTGGATTCAAAAAAACGCCCTCGCCTTAAAAATATTATTTTACTCCCACGTAATAAAATCTACTATTCAACGCGACCTTCATTTACACAGAACTTATTTAACGCCGGCAAAATAATGAAATGTCATTCCATCGAATAAGCTCTACCTATACCTTTTACTTTCGATCACAAAATTAATCGCTGCTTGGAGGAATAGGATACCAAGATCGGGATGCGAACCAAGAGTACGTTCACCTCGGTACGTACTCGCGACTCTTATGCGAACCCGCATGTATGTATATCGCGGCCACACATCAGAACGACACGAATTTGTATCATAAAAAGTGCACACTGTTAATAACATAACAATACAATACATCTACATTTTAACCAGAACAATAACTATGTGAAACATAACTAGCTTGAATAAGTTACTGTGCAATAGTAATTATGAGAATTAAACCAAAGCCTCTACGCTGTAGGCTACGGCTTCGCTAAGAATATTACCTACATGATTTCGGAGTATCAAATCAGAGACTCAGCTAGTCATCTTTAACTACTTTTTAACTACCCATTTCAGCAAATACAGCGCTAGCGTACCTAGTATTGTAAATTTGGAACAGCTAATTTCATGTTCGTGCATTCGTATAAATTCCTTTTGTCAATTTTGGCGAAGTAATTCTTAAGATTTTTCACGGGATGAATCCGCGGTTGAAAATGTATCGTTCTGATGTGTAGCCGCCCTTCGCCCGGTTACGTACTCGCGAACCTTGTGTCGTGAACTTTGATTGTGACGAGAAATTGCCTAATCTAATGGAGTTTGGGAGCGGAATTCCGCCTGTAAACCTTAATGTAAACATGCTTGTTTCGGTGTACTTGGTACGTGTCAACAAATAAGTAAAACCTTTGATTTAGGTATGTGGGGCCTTGTTTTCGGCAAGGAAAGCTTTTTTGTTCGCCGAATTAGCATTTGTTTAATATAAAACTCAAGATTTTAGGGAGTAGGTAAATAAGTTAACTGACCAAACTAAAAAGGGGGAAACCTACCCATGAAACTGATCAAATACAATGACGGGTACATTGAAATTGAATTGTGAATGTCAGCGTCAGGGGCTCGAGTCATTCGGGGCAAATTTTTTTTTTCATATTTCGACATTGTTTCTTGGGGAAAATTTTGTTGTTCAATTTCATGGGTTACTCCCGATATAAGAAAGATATTCACAGTCTATTATCGTTTGTAGTGATATTATGGTGGTAAGCATCACCCCATCTCTTCACGTAGTGCCGTAAAAGTGAAAAGTCGAATAAATGTTCGCGTTTTCTGTGATATTACAACCTTTTGGGCCTGCATTCGCCAAGCTCTATATGCTAATCTGCCTTCGGCTAATAAGTACCTACTTCTCAACTCTGGGTATCCCCATGTCCAGCAGTAGAGTATAGTGACTGTAATGATTATAAATCATCAACATCTGAATTCAAAAATGATGCCTACACGTATATCCGATTTTCAAACATTGTCACATAATCTCCAGTATATTTGCGTGTGTAACAAACCCTTTGTTTCCGACCCCTGATTTCGTCCATTCAGAGTTCCCTTTTTAGGCCAAACCGTTTACTGGCAATTATGACCCATTGTTATACATTATATGTACCTCTGGCAAAGTGCGCGGGCCATAAATCTGCAAACCAGAAGGTCCTAAATAAACAGGCGGGAGTACTCAATCCATTTTAATGGCCCTTGAGCTATAACAACCGGTTTTTGCACTTATTTAGAGTGTTATTGAAATAAATGAACACATTTTGGGATACAAAGAATAATAATTCGTTTTTAATGCAAATTTTTGATCACCTTTAGGCATTGTATCATTAATATGAATAGTAGTACCAACCTACGCTTGCAATGCATCTTTGCTATAATAATCGTCAATTAATTGAATTATTGAGAAATTAGTAAGTTTAGGAAATATGAGAAATATTGCACAGGCCGATATTATTATTAGTATACGTAGTGAACAACCAATTCTACTTCAAATTCAAATGATCTAAAACGAGTAAAAAGAAGCCATAGGCGTATCATTCATCGTCTCAAAATGATCACGACCATCCATTATGACTGGGAATGGGGTCTTTGGACCCAATGCCTCCAATCCATCCTACGCCTTTTTATATCTGTACCTAGAAGATCCACCTTTGTACTGATAGTAGACCAAATTTAATATACGACAAGAAAATTTTATAAAAAATGCTTTGTACAATGTTTTTTTTTCTAACTTTTATTTTAAAATTATGTCTGTCTTCTTAATTATGGCAATACAATATTATGTGTAATAAAATCATCAGTTGGTCCTACCAGAGTGGGGATCTTTTTGTGAAGTCGTATCAGCCTTCAAACGAAACTCTAACAAACTTTCTCATAAATAGATTTGCCCTACCCACTAATATAAATTCTAGACCACTGGTAGTCAAAAAATTATAAAATTAGGATTTCACCAAAACATCTCTAGGGTCTAATACTCCACAATTTACAACGTCTAAAACGTAATTACCTGCCTCTCGAAATCGAATTACTTTCGTAATGACTTCCTTGTCCCCAACAAGAGTACGAAAGGGAATAAGAAGGCGCCACGGCAATTATACAGCCATATGCCATGTCCTTCAACCAGGTCTGTTGTTAAATAAGGCTTACAGTAACACTTTTTATCAGAAATCTTGTTCTATTTTATCGAAAAACCTACTAAGTAAATTTAGTCCCATTCCCATTGCATTGTACATTCACCAATTATTAAAATCCCTTATAGGTAAATTATACAGTTTCAATAAAATGTATAAGGCAAGGCAGTACGTTTTAACTAACAATGTTTAATAACTACTTATTTACTGCAGATTTAGGAATATTTACGAATACTACCAAAAGTTTGTTTAAATGTTTGAAACTGAAAATATTTAAATCCTGAACAACTTATGTTGGAGAATCTCCACGCTTCTGGATTTCAGACTTCAAGTTCGCAGAAATATCTCTACGTGCTCTCAGCTTTAATTCAATTTGAAAAGTACAGTCGCGTTCTCTCGTATCCAATATCCCACTCTTCATTAACAGGATTAGCTCAAGTTTAAGATAGCTTCGAACTTGCCGACACATAGTTCAGATATCTTGTGACCTCAGTCTGTTGTTTACGTCATCGGCAGAGATTAAGGTAGCATTCCGTTCTCACTGACGGCGACTTGCGACCACGATGTAGGTACCTAGTAATAGAAATTAATGGTTTCAACTTATGCGAATATTCAACAAAAAGATCGAGTCTCTTCGGTCGGTCTATTCCCTGAAAGCTTATGAAGCTGTGCGTCGCGGTGACAGGTCGTACTTACTTATCTAGGTACCGTACTTGGTCGCTAAGAATTTCACTCAATCATTTTACAGAGACGCTAATCTTCGCGCGTGGCTTAGGTATATTATTTTATTTGGGATTACGGCCCGCACGAAATTTAGACATGAAGTGGCGATGAGATGAGAGATTTGAATCGCCAGTCGCCACGCTGCACGCTTCACGTCTCTGTAAGTGAACCCTAAGGTAGCCAACCTGAGGGCAAGTAATTACCGTCGTTTAGCTACAGAGGGGTCTTTACGTGGATGACGTCTTGTGATTAGTTTCGTGGCTACCACGACTCTATGTAGAAATAGGCTGTTAAGTACCTGTCAAACGTTGATGGATGGCTTGAGAAATTGAGCCAACAGTTTTGGTATAGGCATAGCGTAGTAGGACTTATTCCAAATTAGTTCAGATAATGTGTAGGTAGGTAATCCTAAATTGACATTTTGTGTGTCTCTGTCGCCTGCGAATTAACTAGCTTCGAGTGACGGAACACGTAACCAAGATTAAGTGATAAAACAGTAGTTCCTTTTTAAACAGTTTGTTCGTATCAAATTTTATCTCATAGGTTTTCTTTAACCTTTCAGGGTTCATGAGAGTAACACGTTAATAATATAACGGTTTCTGGACTATCCGTTTTTATTTTGTAGGTAATGTGATTGCGCAAATTCCCTCTTAGCTTTGCTCTAAATTTGTCTTGGAAAGAGTAGACCCACGTCTGAGTGACTGACGCCTGAAGAGAAACCATTAAACGTCCCCAGAGGAAAAAGAAAAGAATTGGTAAGCCCTAGTCCCATTTTGTTAAAAAGATATCTCATGTTGATTGTAGCTTTTTTTGTGTGTGTGAAATTTAACGCGCTTATTACAAATACGTTAAAACCTTGGGTTAAAACTTTCAAGTGATGTGGGTAGCATCTTTTTTAATTTCTAGGTAGTCATTAGTCAGCCCGGATGGTGTAGTGGATAGGGCCGCGGCCTTCTGTGCAGGAGGTTGTGGTTCGAATCCCACCACGTACCAATGTGTTTTTCGGTTTTCGAATTTCATATGTACGTTTATTCGGCGCTTTAACGGTGAAGGAAAACATCGTGAGGAAACCTGCACACACCTACGAAGAAATTCAAAGGTTGTGTAACCTAATCTAGGATTGGGTCTGGTTTCCCTTCTGGGTTGCGGAGGTCAGATGGCAGTCGCTCTGTGTAAAAACCAGTACCCTCGTTCAATCCCCTAGATTAGGTAGCCGACCCCGAGAGATACGGGAAAAAGGCTAGGAAGAGTAGGTAGTCATTAGTCATCCCGCTGAAGGCAAATAATAAAATAATATTCTTTAACAAAACAAATAACTATTGTATTCCCGTTTCTGTGTATTTAATATGTGCCTCTCATTCTCAAAGAGTAATATTTTCGTGTTTCATATCTCATGCATATATAAGGATCACTGTCCCTAATATATCACAAACTTCCAAGTAGGATGAAAAAATAATATTACTACCTACGCAATCCCAAAGGGTCTATCTGTTAAAAGTTATCCCAAGAAATTACTCGCATTGAAGGAGAAAAACGAGGGTAGACGGCATGAAATGTAAATCAAATATGCATGCTGGAGATCCTTCAAACTAATATAAATCTATGAAGAGAACTATTGTCACTTTTGCTCAGGACTTTTGTAACTTTGATAAAGTTACAGAATATTTTCAGTGAAAATTAATTTTCGAAAGGCACCGGTTAATAAAATAACTGAGATAAAAATACTTTGTAGATACCATGTTTGACGATGTGTTTCAGAAATGCAGTTTCGTACTTTATCTTTATGAAACGTAGAAGGCCGTTGTTTTGTGTAGTAATTGCGGATTAGGTAATTTAATTATAATATACTTATTTACTAGTATATATTTATATCTGTGCTATTTACCGTTATCATTGAAAAATTACAATAAAATAGCAAATCAGTATAAATCCTTATCCAGCAAGGTCTCGCGGGCTTGGGGTGAAGGGGCAGGCAGGCCAAGTTCTTCAAACACACTTGAGCACGTTCGAGAGAGGAGAGCTCTCGAACTTGGCCCTCGTTTCGTACTATCTGCTATTTCTATAATCGGCAATATTCTGCTAGTGAGTAGTCATTGTTGTCTTGAGATTTGAGCGTTGGTTTAAGATTGGGTTTGATACACAAACACTGTTCATATTTATTTATAAACCCTGAAAAATTAAGAAACTTTGATCACGGAAAACACAGATTCTACCTTCATTGTTTTTCAAAATACCGTGTTAAATAAAGGATTTACCGATTGACACTGGGTGAACTACCTACACTATTTCTCACTTATATACCACACACCTACCATAAATTGATAAAATGGCGTATGATAAGGGTAAAACTGGAGGACGTATAAACTAATAAATAGTTCGAAAACAATCTGTTTGGGTTTTGGGATACTGTTTTTTCGTAGCGTATTGAAAATAGTATAAAATGAATTATTATTTTTAAATTAAAATTTAGCAATGCAAAAGTCGTTAACGCTTTGCAACGTAGCAAAGATAAGTAGTGAGTGTGTTAAATGTCAATAACTTGATAACAATATCTTCGTTATTGGATCTTATTTGAAGTGGTGTTTGAGGTTTCATGGCTACTCTGCAAGTCTAATTAAGAGCACTTGCTTTTGGCTATTATCTGATGGGTCGTGAATTTCAGTAACAGTTTCATAATTTTCATCTTTATATAAAAAAATACCTCTCAGATAAATCCATTGATTTCCTATATTTTTCTTTTTTACTAGTACTGTCAAAATATTTTCCGATATGTTTATTCAAGACCGTAAAAAAAACGCTACCATGAAATGTTCGTTTTTGTGTTTAGGTTCCAATTCTTTTTTTTTTAAGTGTTATTTTTCAGCAATCAGTCCTATAAGTACACAATTTATCAATATTGGCCCCGCAAAATACTTACAAACAATAATAAACTAACTTTATTTAATTAAAACTTTGTAAATAGCTTGTTCAAGAAAATTTCTAAAATAAATTGACTAGTACTTTTTAATAAATTGAGGTTTAGAAACTTTTTTTCAACTTTGAAAAAGTTTTGTTCTTGTTAATAGAAATGTAAGAAAGCATAATGCCAAGAGTTCAATCGTAAGAACAGTTATTTTACAAACATAGACAACTTATGTCGATATCTAGACCCATCCTTCGAATAGAATAAATTCATGAGATTTTTAAACTGAACATTTCAATGGTTTCAATTTGAAACTCTGTCTAAAGAGACAGAGCTCAACTGGATCCCGTCGACTCTACTACTTACCCGCAGTTCAAGAACGATTACTTATTGAGAGAGCAATCTAACAGCTGCTTCGATCCGGGCACATCCTGGAGTACCAAGCTAGTGACTCGACAACCTGAACTCCTCCTCAATTTGGATGCAAAACTGTTTTAGACTGGATCTATTCTAATGCTGGATAGAACCCTTCCCAATTCCCAAATGGGGGAGGGGCGTTTGCAGACTGTAACGAATGTAGTGCAAGATGTGGAAGTTGGAGTAATGTTATTCCAACCCGATATCTAAGCAATCTGGATCTGCATTTAGATTTTGCAATTGGTTTGCTCTTAACTCTAAGCCTAAGGTCAGCGTAGACAAAATCTCATCCAAAAGCACTGGCATTCCTTGTTACACTACGACGGAGAACTATTATGAATTGGACATACATATCTAAGATATAATTTACTAATATCACGTATCATATAGCTGATGGTCAATATACGAGTAATTAGGTAATATTCGTATCCCAATAAATAACCTGTTTTTGCTCTTCAGCCTTTTACTATCTCCCCACTCAGTACTCGTATCTAATATCAATAATCACCATTTGACTATACAACAATGTGGGTATGTAGTTATAACTCTAGTTGCCCTGCTATCAACTGCTAAGCTTGTGACCTGATTCCCTCTAAAATGGGCGCAATTCTAGATGCCTCTGGCTAAAGCTTGTTCAAAGCTAAATTTACATTCGTACTGTTTTAGTTTATAAAATTTGAAAGAAGGATAGGTATAGGTACTTAAGAGATAATTGATTTTGAGTAGTTTAGCTCAATCTTGCGCATTTTTAACACTTCCTATATGTAATTATACCATGATTATAGTGAAACCTAATAGTATTAATTCCCGACGTATCGTTGGGCATACACATGAACAGACAGAACATCGATGAGGACACCCTACACATAACAAGGCATATCATTTTCATTTAAATTCATTATTAAAATATCTGCCTACTCTGGAGTCGATTTCGAGATCATCATCTGTGTGTCAATCAGATAAGCTGTACGGATCGTCAAAGTACAATTTAGTTTTAGAAAGTGTAATTTTGAATTGAGCCCCATCTCTCGCTATCTCTCCACTTAGCGGCGGCCCTCGGGTGTCAACGCCATCTACGTCAAAAGTCACCGGCTTACGTCGGTACTTATTGGTTATCGGTTATAGATAAAACTTCCGCCCCTCATTTCTCCTCCGACTAACATTTTATTAGCTGAGTGTATCGGCTATTAGGGACATTTGGCCTGGCAACACAGGTTCGTAAATAGTTCATTCAGATAGCGCGCATCGTTTATGAAAAAGTGATCTTTTATAGCAGCGCAAATATGTTTTTGATGAGAAAAATAACACTATTAGCCAAAGCGGGGTTTGTTACTTCTATACACTTAAACTAATTGGATGGATGGGTATCAGGTCGCTATACAGATTCTTTATACCTACGTACAAATCTGACACTCTATTATCTGGATAACACAGGCATGGATATTTTTAGCCGCAGTCAAAACACCTTTTCTCCTAAAGTCTGGATACTGGTTATCGAACTTAAGACTTTCAGATCTAATGCCCAAGATTTAAAGGTGTACTCCTATATAGATATGTAGGTACATACCGTAACGAACTGGTAATGTAAAGTGGACTCAAACATTTGCAGTAAAAAATTATCCGGACTTTTCCTACTGTAAATATTTAACGACCACATACATTTTTATACCTAGTTTGTCGACCGATAGGTATAATATTTTGAGTACCTACTTCATCACCACATATTCGACTTTACGATCGCTAAACATCTCCCTCTTTCTTTCCAGAGCAACATGTCCATCATCTCTCTTCCACACGTGGGAGACGCTGCTCCAGGAGGTGGAAGCCGACGTGGTAGCCTACAGCACAGCATCGCAGAACCTGGAGCGCGTCGTGGCCACTCCCCTGATCGACCGCACCTTTCACCTGAAGGTGCAGGCGAGGAAGCTATTCGCCCACAGGGAGGGCTGCGAAGTCATCCTGGCTAAGGCTGATGATCAGCTCATAAAGGTACGTGAAAATAATAATGTACTCGTAACTGATAAGGCGAAGATATTCATAGATTTTCGTTAAGCTGAAATAAGTTTTTAGGTAATGAATTTGTGAAGCTGTTTCTTAAAAGGTACCTAAAGTCTGTTATGACTAGTTTAGACCAGTGGTAATCGGGATAGAAGATCGATTTATTACCAAAGCCTTTTAAAGCCTGCTAAACACAAAAACTATTTCGCGATGCACTTCATCAATGAGATGATCGCAATTAGTGTACCCTATAATATCATAATCATTCATTTATACATTTTCAATTTTTAAGTAACAGATTTACGATAGAATCGTGTATCAACAAAGAGAAAATACAGATACAAATTAAATATTTTTTGTGATACATCAGACGTAAAAGGCAATGGCAACCCATTAACCAATATCCAATTTGACAATTCGTGTAACACGATGATAGGCCGCTCGGAGCGTCCGCAGGTCATTTGCCTAATGCCAGGGGCGATTACTGTTGTCCAGAGTTACTAATGTTACACTTTCCACACAAATGGATCACCCTATTTGCTTAACCTATTTGATAGCTGTATACGTGGACGATCTTTTTTGTGTTTGATAAAAGTTAATCGGTGAGGGTGATGAAGCGCTTTTGCAATTTAGAACGCTTCAATCAAAAACTTCTAGCAAAAACATCATCCTATTTCGTGTCAGGTTACCTTGCTGTACTGAGCACGATAAAAGCACCAGCTTCTAATCTTTCCGGATATGTTGTGAAAACCAATAGGGAGCTTCAGGGTTTTGGGTTCGATATGCCTACTTACTTAGATAATCATATCTTGAAAATCTAAAAAGTCTGACCGTAAATTCCTTGCGGAATATTATTAAATAGGCGCGATTTTACATATGTATACCAGACTTAAACAACTTCTTTCGGAGCTTCAACAATTTTAATTAAAACGCCACAGACACACGAGAACCTTTATCAATCGAACAAGTAGATATTTACTTCCGTCCTTCAGTAGGCTGACGGAAATTACATGCCGCTTTGAAACGAATTACCTAGTCCTTGAACCACCAACACTCCAGTACTTAATACTTATTTCAGAAAAGAGTGATTTATAAATGTTAAAGTATTTTCATGTTTAAATTGAAAGTTTCAAACATTTTGAAATAATTCAGCAGTGCTGAACTGACGGTCATTCTATTTTTCAATCATTTTTTCAGCATCTATCCATCCCTAATGGAAAACTCTAAAAATAGGTAGTCGGTAGTAACTTTGATTGCCATTGACTCGACCAGAAGAAGAAGAAAAAGAAAAAGGTAGTCGAGCTTGAGATAAAGTAGTTTTACATAGTAATTTGAACAAATTCTACGACTTTCACACGTTTCCCCACGACTTTTACACGTTCGGAAAGCGTCGATTCACCTCCACGGACATGTCCGTATCTCCGTGGTATCTCCACATCCACATGTTTAAATAATTCAGGAGCGCAGTGCAGACGGTGCTACATAATGCATCGGCCTTTACGACGCGATGAGTCCAAATCTTCTTTCGTGTACGTGCCGCAGGATGTGTTCTGTCACAAGTTGTTGGAATAGAAAATTTTGGGATATCATGTTTTACGAGAAAACAATGCAACTGTGTATTTTCTTGTATCTGTAGATCCATACATACATTATAGTCACGATGTATCCCCGGGGTAGGAAGAGCAGCTATTGCCCTCTATATACCGCATCTACCACTTAGATTAGTGACAGATAGTCAGCCTATCGCATATCGCCCAAAATATAATACTTACACCAAACCCCTCAAATCCAAGTTCAAATCCCTCTGTGGCTGGATCTATATCGATTTTAATAAATAACCCGAGCCTAATAAAAATTGGATGGTCTTAAATAAATAAACACAAAGAATCCGAGTATTCCGAACAATCGGTTGCCTTTAGTCATAAATCTTATACTGCTTTAGCATTCCCTGAAGCCAGGGCTCCTCAATCAAAACATCTCCAGCGACCAAAGGCCCATGTTTAAGTGCCCCTTTGAAGTCCCTTTGCGGACAAAAGTATTTGTTTATTATTTTTTGTGAAAACAATGTTGAAAATCACATTTCCTTCTTCTCAATGTTGCGAGACCCGGGGAAGATGGGTAACTTTTAAGTGTACAAAGGTTTTATTGTTTATCTCTTTTCTCTTCATGTTTATTTTTGAAGCTGACCGTTCCTCCCGTAACAACTTAAATAAACAAAGTCTCTAAACATATTTCGCCAGCCTAAATTATGGTGGAGAAAGTTTTTTTAGGCATAAATTAAAATTTCATTCAGATATACCTATCGCTACCCTACCTATACGTTAACATTGCAGGTATGGCATGGTATAGGTACTTAAAATTTCGCGCCACCTTCGATTTCAGGTATAAATATCTGTCATCTCCGACCGAGACTGAAAAAAAGTGCACCATATAAAAAAACTACATACCTATTAATGTAATAGGAAAACTTACAAAGGAAAATTTCGATGGAGTCAAGAACGTATCGGGTATCGGTCAGTGTTTGTGATTCAGATTTCACAAAGCTATAAAGGCAGTCCAGTCCGGTGTATTATAGGTAAACTATTATATGCACACGATTTTCGTTCATATTACGTAGTATTAGACACAACTACGTAAGTAGATACTAGATACCCGGAATCCATTGTGATATTGCGGTTTCATGCAAGCATTGAATTTTCATTATCATTATCTCCCGGGACTTTCATAAGGGTTACAAAACCAATCCATTTTGGGTTTGCCCTCATCATTTACCCAATTTATTTGCAATTATTTAAATCCCTTAATGGATAGCTTCGGAGCTAATCTTGAAATTATTACGGTATGGCAAATATCAAATTGAAATCGGAGCCCATTCCTCGCTCGCTATATAAATTTAATGTTGCTTGGTAGAATGAAAATTGAGCCCTAAGTCGTATATATTTTATGCTTAGATATTTTTACTTCCATGCTGGACTGGAAGTGATAGAAAAATATACAATGTGCCAGCTGCATCTCCTCCCGCGCATGACGTAAAATTCAGCTAAAGGATTCGAGGATTTCGAGGGTTTTAGTATTGTAATTTAGGCGATGGGCCTGTCACTATAGCAATATACAGATCCATCTGGAATAAACCTCAAAACTTGTCAGACGTTGCGGATCTATCTTGTTCAGGTCGTTTACACTCTGTTTCAATTCATCGTATGGGTTGACTTTAGACTATTTACAAAACCTACTAACTGTTGTTTAATGTGGCGAATACTGTTTGCCTCTTAGCATGAGCCACATGAAGAGCGCCTGTTTTAGCTTCCATTTCTGTCTGCCAAGAGTGAAGTTCATAATACACCAGTCCTAAGCAGAAATGGAAACAAACGTCAAGGATTACAGGCTCGACTGAACAAGTAGGATAATATGCCGAGTCAGAACAATCCTTTTCCATTAAACTGCGTTGATTGCGTGTAAATTTTGCAGTTGGCTCGTAAAGCGGGAAACACGCGTCGTAAACATATACAATAACAAAGAGCTAATTTGTCCACCCTCCTCATTTGTTGACGCTTAATATTAAGTGCTTTGGCAAGCCAGTTGTGCCGTGCCAAATGCTATTCAGGAACAAAACCTGATAGTAAAATATTGCCATATTTCGGTAGAGAGCACGTTTCCTTGGTAATAGCACAGGTAATGGGTAGCTACTATTGGTCATTATCTCATATATATTATGCGCAATAAAAACGAATATAACTAGCACATGGAAGAAGCATAAAACTAACGCAGTACCTACAACTTATTTTGATGCTACAGTGGAGATGGAGACTGCAATGTTGATTCATCGCAACATTCGCATATTATAAACGACCGCACTAGGCGACTGATTATTGCAAAATTTTAACAATACCAAAATATAGGTGCCCTCATGCTTCACGCTCATGAATAACTTTGCAACATTGTTTTTTCGACTCTCGCAGATAAGCGGTGATGCTATTCCGGCACTATATCACCCAGTGCTTAAATCCCAGTTTACTCTTATAGCAATTATGTATTTTTTAAAGGCGAAGAAAAATTTATAGACGTACCTAATATAATAAGTTAAACCTAATTTTGTATATTTAACGAGCTTAGGTCGGTACGCCGCCGTGCGGTTACTAAATAGCCAGCCGCATAATTAATTTATGCCTTCGTGGTATTAATTCATTAACAGGCAAAAATATTGGAATAAAGCTGCCGTATAATTATAAAACCATACCGTTATTACCTATTATTATTAATATTATGGTCATAAAGAACAAGGCAAGAATAAAAAACATTGGGAATTAGCTCTAGCTTCACTGCCTCCCAGTTCCCGTAATTTAACGAGGTTTTTTCGGAAGTGGAAAGAATTTTCTCGCAAACTCTGTTTTAGCCCGCATACAACTGCCCTCAAAATTAAAAACCACAAACATTCGATCACCTCTCCTCCGTTACGATGTAAGAGACAACCAATCCTACATTTCATATTATTGAACGAACTACGAAACTCAGTAGCCACGGATATGAATTTCTTCCAATATCTCGTGACATCTCCGCGTGGAATCGACATTTAACTTACATCTAGCTTATAATATTCCTTTTGAATTCCAGAGCCGTCAAGACTACCGGATGGCGTTCCTCAACTACTGCAACAGCCCGAATCCAGCCGCTTTAGCCACATACTACGACTCGCATAATACCTACGTGCAGCAGTTGACCGCCACCAATGCTATGCTGGATCAGTATCATAAACACACCCTGCCGACTATCTTACAGGTAGGTAATGTCTACTAGCTCAAGGATACCTACTACGCCACAAAACAAGTAAATAGAAGGTAGTACTTGCGTGCAGAAACAACTACCGATGTTAGCATCGACGACCAGTTACCTTAAGCACATACTTCCCAGTCCAGTGCCCACTATTTAACACTTCACTTCACAAAACTAGAATTACAAATGCAAAATGTTAGAGAAATAGTTTTCAATTCAGAGGTAAAGTTGGACGTTAGCAGCCATCTATCAGAGACTTTGTGACTGGGAAAGTTTGATTGAAACTCGTGTAACGGAATCAATCTCTCATCAATTCTATCAATTCTGTTTTAACTGTCAGTAATTTATACGTCTGAAGTTAGTTCGTACTTAGTTAGATACCTTTTGTTTTAGGTTGAAATTGCCAATTTCAACCTAAAACAAAAGGTATCTAACTAAGTACGAACTAACTTCAGACGTATAAATTACTGACAGTTAAAACAAATTGATAGAATTGATGAGAGATTGATTCCGTTACACGAGTTTTCAATCAAACTTTCCCATCACAAAGTCTCTGATAGATGGCTGCAACGTCCAACTTTACCTCTGAATGAAAATCTATTTGAAACAAAACTTAACAGGGCTGTGGCAAACGACACTTAACGTGAAGTAAATCTTCTTGACTAACTAAATGGTTCCTTAAACGAACCAACTTGACTTACTGTCGTCGATCTTTTCGAACCAGTATTAAACTGAGGACAAATTGCAAGGTGGGGAAGGCATTAAGGACATATTAAATTAGGTTCCGGTGTGAACCCTGAAATAAATCCTGGAAGTAAAGTCGGGATGCAGCAGACAGATTCGAACTGGCTCCCATTTTAATTAAACTGACATTCACGTAGGTTAGGAGTTGGAAGCCAATCGTGTTGGAGAAGTAATTCAAGTTTCTTTTGTTCTGTGACCTAGTATGATTGTTTTAGTTGGGCATTGTTTGTTGATTTCTCGTTTAGTATTTCCAAGTTATACAATATTCAGACGTTTGCAGTTTGAAATTCTCGGTAAATTGTTTACAATGGGCATTATTGCAGTTCATAGAAATGTATTAATGAGAATTAGTTTTAACTGTGGAAGCAATATTAAATTACTGTGGGTGTGGTAACATTTACTGTTAAACATGACATGACTATAATGAAATTTAAATGTCATATAGGTAGCTTACTTTATGATGTATTTGTTTTTCATTTACAGGAATTAGAGGAAATTTTAACGGATGTGACGACAGCCGTCAGCGAAGCAATCTGTCACGAGGGTGAAATCATTTCAGATAAGGTAAGCAAAGAAGGAATTTAACTGATTTCCTAGTAAAATCTCTTTCATCCGAATGTTTTGATGTACTGCATTTAAGACGACATGTAGGTATCTTAAGCTTAAAAGCAGCAATGTAGAGTTCTACTTACATGTGAAATACCCCTTTAAAATTGCAAAAGTCAACGAAAAAGGCTTGTGACTCTCTGGTTGCCATAGTACTAACTATGATGTAGATTTTTTATTTGTAAAAACAAACACAAAGATCTTCTTTCCCCTGTCAGTGATAGAATTCACAATCATCATACCCCGAACCCAGGCATCTAACCACTGAATCATGAAAACACTCGTAGAACTAGGACAGTAATAATGTTTACTGCCATCAGACTTTCAGTTACCAACTTTATTTGTTACATGGCGGAATTTCGTCGGCAAACTTTCGTGTTACTCGTGTCCAAAGTTAGACGTGAAGGGGAATCAAAATAAAACTATGCCAGAGTTATTTCCGAGTTTTATTATTAGTTGATTGTAAAGATATCGGAAATGTCATAATCTTTATTAGATGCTTTCGAAACTTTGTGTGTCCCGTTGTTATGAGACAAACTGAAAAAAATACCATTAAGTTTCCGGCCTAAAATGAAAGATTTATCTACCTAATCGAGAAGAAAATATTTGACGGAACTCTAGCCGTCTGAAACTTTTGAAATTAGATAATAGTAGTTATAGTTATAATAGGTAGGTTAGTTTCACTAATTCCCCTGTGTTTGGTTTAGTCTTGCCGAGATCTCAATCCAGAAACTATCTATAGGTGTGCTAATAGGTATCGCACAGATGGGTAGGTACGCCAGAACTAATTGATACTGTGGATTACATTAGCATCACTAATAATGTGGTAAATCCAGTTTAACAAGCAGATAGATTAGTAGTTTAGTAACTATACTTACTTACACTTACATCTGCATAATATTTAATTAATTACACAAGGTTCAATAATTCAAGACAATACTCTACAGAATTCTAAACATCTAAGTTTAAAATTGATATGAATAGTTCAAGACTTTCTTCTAAATTTCTTCAGTAAATAGTTGACAAAAGTCAAACGGTACAGTCAAGAGAAGGATAGCCCCTTGGAACCCGATAATTACAATAACTAAGTTTATGAAGTACCTACGTATCCAATAGGTCGAACTCCAAAGTCGACTTACAGATCCCACCTAGTTATTTGAAGGATACATTCATCAGTTAGTTACGAAACTTCGAAGTTTTACTAAATACCTAGCATGGTAAAGTTAGTTTTTGTAAACAGATTTTCCGATTTCAAAGGTTTCTCTCAAGAAAAATAGAAAATAGGAGTACGGAGAATCCTTGCTTCACCATCGTGCGGTTAGAGAGGAAAAGTAGGTATGTATATGACCTACACTCCAAATATAAAATTGAAGACCAGTTTATGGTTTTTTTTTATTCCCTAAGCTTGCCTAAAAAGGTTGACGAATGTAAATAAAGTGGAAGAAGTTTGCAAGGTTTCTATCATTGCAGGTGGGTGGATTGACCTCTACCTAACCCTCCAGGATAAAGGCTTGGTTGTATGTATTTTAATTTTAAGTTTTATTGACCATTCTCCAAAACTAATGAGTATTTCTATATGCAGTGCAACACTCAACTCCGCCGCTACGAGTCGCTGTGTGCGCAAGCCCGCGCAGTGTCCAGCACGGCAGACTTGGCGCACTTAGCAAGGAACCTACTGAACCAGCAGCCTGCTGGTCGGCCACCAAAGCGGGCATTCTTACCGCCATACCCACCGGAGCCAGATGACCCGCCCTTGGATGTGCCTGCGGTAACTCTGCTATAGACTCATTCATTATGCTGACGATGTATAGAGGTGGAGAGAGGACCTTGCTTAACCAACAGCCAGCTGGTCGGCCACCAAAGCGTTGTTTTCTTACCGACGACATACCGATGTTTTCCTGTTCCTAAACAATCCTATCCTAAGCATATTTTATAGGTAGTGGCTTTCTCTCCCACAAGGCGCTGAGCATAAATTCCTTGCTATGGCGACTGCATAGTTTAGCGAGCAGGCAATATTATATTGACATGATTAATATTCATTCTTATTGATAAATTGTAGCCCGGAAACTGAGTGTACTTAATTTTTTTCGAAAGTTTAGTGCAAAGTACCTATATTCTTTTCTATTCTCATCCAGATGAAATAAACTTGGACCGTTTTCTAATTAGAAATTCCAAACTTAAAACCGAATACAATTCCCTAGTTGCTTGGGCCTAGCACATAATCCGGAATTATTAAAAACCTTTTAGCGGGATGGGATTCGACAGTCTAATCTGTAGCTATCGGCCGAATCATTCTCGTCGTGAAATTTAATTTATCTATACGAAACCTTTTTCATATTATCTGTCCGACCCTTGCGTCGCCCCCCGTGGGTCAGTTTATTTTTAATCTCTCAATAGCTTTTAGCTGATAAGGACATAAAATGTCATGGTTTGTGTTGTGTATAACATTGATAATGAGATGACTTTCATTCTGTTTGAGCTTTCTATTTGTTGTTGTCATTTCGAACAACCCAATATAAATTTTGACATCAGTTTAATTGGATATCAGAAATGTTATGCCCTCGGAAGTCGAATTTGACAGTTATCTTCAATCTTATGCAGTGCAGTAAGCAAACGTCAAATTAGACTTCTCAAAACGGATCAAAAGTAATTAAATCAAAACTAATTTATTCAACTGTATCCTATGTGTAGGAGAGCATGCCGCCAGTGCTTCGTGGAGAGATGCTGCTGGACCGAATGGGAGGAGGCCAGGCACGACTCAGCTACGAGCAGCTGCGGAAAGACGCGCAGGACCTGGATATGCAGATCAAACAGCTCCAGGTGCATTATTTTTTTAATTATAGATCTATTTAAAACTTTTCTAACGGGTATAAAGGATGCTGTCCCGCAAATTAAAAGGTTTGTAACGACAGTCAACAAAACTACTAAACACCCTTCATAAAGAAATTCTTCTATGAAGTAAACGAATTACCTACCTACTTCCCCATATAAAATGACCACATCTAATGACTTAACGACGAGAAGAGAGAAGGAACATTTTTATTTTTTATTGAAAAAATTCTGTGTTAATGGTGTTTTTCAGGTTGCAGGACACAGTCCCTTACACCCTGTATAATAAAAGATTTTTTAAGCTTTTTCTACGGGAAGGTTGCATGCAGTCCATTACTGCTGAATAGAAGTGAATAGAGTCCTAGTACCGCTATTTTTTTTACTTACGTACAGACGAGCAGACTTATTTAACATTTTTACAGTAATTTAATATTTATTTGGCACGTAGGTAAAACCGTAATGTAATCAAAACATGAGCTGTCATTGCTGTTAAAATCATTAGATAAAGTCAGCGAGGCAGTGATGAGAACAGACCTGCTTATGCAATGGGAAGGAAGGGCAGATTAACACGTTAGTAGGTATGTATTCAGTGGAAAAGGATTAGGGAAAAGAAAGAGTATTCCCGTTGCCGAACCACGTCTAAAGCGAATACTCGTTTATCTGACTGTAAAATCAAATACGTGCATCTACTGTTACGTGACTCAGTATTTTTGTTGCTTCAACAATTCGCGTGTTTACTTGTGACGTTGTGATTGTGACTGATGAGATGAGGATTTTAAATTTTTATTTTTTTTAACATAAGGTTTTACGGCTCTGGAAACTGAGTCCTTTTGAGCCAGTCTTATAATATCTTCTTCCTTCTTTTCTTCATTGTAGTGTAGACGCTCATTCATTGACGATTGCCCACCTTAAAAAAGGTTTTTCTTTTTTAAATGTTTTTCAGCCCAAGGCCAAGACTATACAGCCGCGTCATGATTTCTTTTTAATTATTATTTGTTACAATAAATTATTAAAATTTGTGCACAGGACAACCTCGACGGATTGGTGCGTGTCCAGGCCAGGAGTCTTGAACAAAATCTCATCAGTAAAGTCAACGAAATACAGGCAAGTATTCCCTAGATTTTTGAAACATACCTAAATTATATAACAACTCCTGATTAGGGCTTAAAAATAAAAATAGAGAGCTTAACCAACATAAATTAATTAGATTTCATAGATAAACTTCTGTATTTGTCTGGTAGCGGGACGTGATGATTAAGGGATGCTTACAATAAAATAGAAACACTTTGTTATAATGGTAACCTGGTCATTGTGACTTATTTATTTATAAATCAGTAATGTTCTATTTGTAATCATAAGCACGGATGCAACGCAGATTTTATTCAATATTTTTCACTTAAGTAAATAGTTACCTAGTTCAATTCTTTATCCCCTTGAAAAGCCGACGCAGTGCAAAACAAAACCAGCGGGAATGAAGCTCATTAAAAATACACGCCCCAAGTGCCCCAAGTGCTCAGGTGCCCGCAAATAAAAGAAAGTTCAACAAAATAAATTCCTTCTGCTTCTTTACCCTATAAATATCGCACGAACGGTTTTCCGTCCCGTATTTAGTAATTAATTCTAGTGTGCATTGTTCTGCTAAATTTCACAGTAGTAGCCAAGTTATCGAAGTAAATACAGCAATATAATACCCGCTCATTAAATATATTTCATCTTGACTTAGGTAGCTTAAAAAATTCAAAACGATTATACTTAAAACTGATGGCTAAAAATATTGTGGATTTCATTCATCATTTAAAAAAAATGCACATTTCGATTTTAACATTCGAATTAAAAGTATATAAGTTATTGATTTGATTAGTCAATATTTACTAAAATGTGACGTCATAATTTACTATTTTCATACAAAAAAGCGTTTTTGACATTTCATAAAAAGTTGCTGATTTGACTAGTTGGAAAGTAGCCAAAGACCTGTTGTACTTAGTTGTACTAACCGTAGGTACCTACAAATCCTACAATAATAAGGTGCCTAACTCGTAGGTATAACATACGAGTAACACGTTTTTTTTTTTCATCTAATCTGAGGAAGTTCCAACTGCGTCATTTTTGCCGCCAAGTAAAGGTGATCGCCCTTTGATTTTGATACCAGTGGTTGTACTGTACACCCACCGCCATCTGTATTCATACAAAGTAATCGAAAGTTCCCAGTGTCTTCCGGACCGAACCTCAAAACAAAACTTTTCCGAAACGCCCTGAAAGTTTTAGCGTGGAACCGAAGAGGGTGCGCTCGGATTTTAGTACCGTATCAGGATACCGTCCTTCATTGGTAGATGGCGCTGTTGTCACTTATTAAAGCAAAAAATAAAAGTTATGTAAATAGAGAAGTAAGGTCTAATTATTAAAATGAGTGTCTTGATAATTTTAATGCATTAAGTTCATTGTGTTTTATTAGGAGGAGATCTCGGTGAAGAAGTACGACTACAGGGCAACTCAGTTACATCTAGCTGCAGTGCGAGCTCAGGTAAGGAAGTATTTAAACTTTTAACATTTTATCTATTCTATTTGATGCGATCAAAAATAATTAAATGTAGACAATGTAAATTCACTTATTTAAAAAAAATAGAGCCTAAAATTTGTAGAACAAAACAAATATTAATAGAGCAACTGTAACACACTCCCCTGACAAATAAAGAAAGGTACATTACATACTTTGATATAAATTTTAAAAGTCAGCTGTTTAATCTCTTTTCTAATCTAAATCTAATCAAATCTAGAATCTGACAGGACAGGACCAATTTAACATTCAACGTTTACCCAGAATCAACACCAAACCAATAAAACTATTTCAATAAAATATGCAAAGTACCTATACCTACAAGGATGTAGAATGTAGAAGGCCCTACTTGCTTTTTGTATTATCACGTATTATCACATAGTAATAATGTATTATTGATTTATAGTTTAAGTAGTTTAATTCATCATTCTCTTTTTAAGTATGGAGGTACCAACCTACTCACAAAGTTTAGTACAATTAGTAAATCTACTAAAAAAATTGCAGAAGTTTTTATTCAAACTTCACAAATTAAAAATAGTGCTTCGTAAATCAGGGCGTCTATATGCAGTGGCTCGTCATATAAGTTTGACCCCGAAACCTTGCATTCAAAGTTACACAAAACAAAGAAATGTTTACTGAAACAAGTGTTGTTACAAACAACTTGGTTACTAGGGTTCACCGCGCATGTTTGCGCTGTTCGCGCATGCTCTCTGCGTTTCTCTCGAGATCAATATTTTCAAATTACCCGGTTCTCTCGTCTTTATGTCAAAACCGTAGTACTACAACTTGTAAAACTTATATTTTTTGGATAAACTATCGCAAAAAGAAAGCATTCTCTTTGCCCTCGTGTTATATAAACGCAAAGTTTATATCTTATGATAATGACCTAAGTTGCCATTTATGTTTTTTTGGCAGCCAGTAAAACAACTAATTCTTTGTCATAAAAATATCGATGGTTTTATTTAATCATTTATTTTAAAAAGAGCAACAACTTTTTATAAGTACCTAACTTTCTTTTTAAAATGTATCACCTTAATCGCAACATTAAGCGAGATGAAACGAGCTTTTGTCGCATTGCGCACAGCCTCCCACTCTCAGTCTGAGAGGAGATCTCACGGATCGACATAACCTTAGTTTCATCTGCAACATCTGTCATTAAAACAAATCGGACGATTTTTCCCATTTTCCGTCCCTAAGTACTTCGCTTCAGTAAAACTATTAACCACGGAGAACAAACGCAAAAAGAAGTTCAGCGCCAGAATGGGGTGGATTTCCATGAAAAATCATATGGTAAGTCGTAACATAATTTACTCGTTTATAAGATGAGAGTTGAGATGAGCAACTACTTATTTTTTACTTATGCTCATTTGTATTTTAGCTGATGGATTAAACTATAAAATAAACGGGTTGATAATGTAAAAGAACAGTGCAGCTACATGGATATAATAGGTACAATAACAAATAAATAATGTAGGTCTGGCTTGCCTATGCCTAGCCGATTGTAGACATAAAGTCGATCTAATCGTCTTTTAATTATCTACCTACGGAAAAAGACAAAAAAACGTAAAATAGGTATTTGTATAAAATAAATAAATAGGTAATCATAGTTTGTAATGCAATGGTATTATCTTTATTTATATATTTTTTAAGTAGTTTATTTACTAGTAAGTACCTAGTTATAGGAAGAGCTCTATTTACATACTAAATAATAAAATAAAATTGTATTCTATTCAATCCTCTATGAACCTCTTTAATACAATATCTAAGAAATGTCCATTGTTATGTCATACTTAATAATAATATTCATTCATCAAAGACAAAGACAATCAAATTTATTCTAACTAAGAACAAAGATACTAAGAAGATGTCATAGAAGTTGGACACAAGAAATATTATTATATAACTATTGTCGCTACCTATCTCAAAATAATTTTAAAGGATCGCTAATTGTTTTGGCTTAGGTACCTATAGCTACTAATTTAGCCGAGTACGAGGACGACGCGACGACGACGACAGGAGTAAAAAAAAGTTGGATAAAAGAAATAAGGATAACGATTTTCGAATCACCTTATGAAAAATATGACAGCACTTAATTTTTTTTACGCTCTGTTAGTATTTTTTTACCGTACACTTGCTAACTGAAGAGATTTGAAGTAGTAATGCTATTTTCAGTAGTTTATTATTTCTACAACAATTTATGTAAATTCACAAAAGTCGAAAATGACACATGAAATAATATGAAAAAGAAAACTGCTCGAACGGCTTGCGCAGCTTGCGCTTTTTTCAAATATAAATGGTGTTCGGCCTCGCTCGTATCGTTTTCCCGCGCGAAGCGCCACATGCGCTTGCGGATAAATTCGGAACTACAATGCGTCATTGGAAGGTTTTGAGGTCGCGCGTGTATCGTGTTTGTGTTAGTGTTTTATTTATTTTCCTCTGACTGTGATCAAAATATTTAGTGTTGAATCGTTTAATTAATATTGGAACTCAATTAAGGTAAGGTTTTTTCATTGTTCTGTTTGATTATGTAATACCAATATCGAGAAATAGTTTCGTGATGACGAGACATATTCTATGCAGAGTTCAGGTGTTTAAGTTGAGTTTAGATGTACATAACACCTGTGAATAGTATTATCTACGTTCCAAACATATATATGAAAGCAAATTTTGCACTTTTATGAACTAATTTTGATATGCGTATCACATAACCTCAAAATAGTTTTATCTAAAGTTTAATTATGATCGCAGGGTAATTTCCTACATGTTAACGCTCTGTTCCGTACAGTACATTAATATTATTACTTCTTATTAATTATTCATGGCTCATTGAGTCACAATTTGGTAAATATTTACACAATTAGCACTTGTTATTTACGCGGGAAATCGAATTGTCTTTCGACAGTAGTACGATCCTACTTAAACTTTTCAAGTTCATTGACCTGCGTGATAAATAGCCTAGATAACTTTTAGGTAACATATTTCTTTCTTTCATTTTCAGGTCCCTTCAGAATTGTTCCTGGAGACTAAAGTGTGAAGCTGGTACTTCCTGCTTGGTATGAAACCATATCCACTGGATAAAATGTCATCAAAGAGAAATGGATATGTGTCAGATGATGAAAACATTCGGTATAAATTTAACCCTAACCAAAACTCAGGCCGAGCACCGACTAAATCTATTATGAAACAAGAAGTGAAAAATGAAGAGGATGATATTAGGTACATGTTTCCAACTGTGCTTTCAAGACCTAAGGTTACTGACCGGAAACCTAAACCAAAACCTAATAAAATTAAAGTTAATTTCTGGAGCAACAAGCAATCAAGCCGCCTCAGTGACAATGCAACCAAGAAAGATAAATCAAACCGTCGGCATACTATTGCCACAACATCAAAAGAGCTATCACCTCCTAAACCCAAGAACTCAGTTGTGAAGGTCCGTAAGAGGGTTTCCTTTTTGCCTTCTCCGCTATTCTCCGATAACCATGTTCCAATGGTCACCGTCCCTGATGATTTGACAATTCAATTGAATGAAGAAGAGGCTAATGACTTGGGGGAAGATTTAAATGAAGCTTTTGTCAATAGTCACACCTCTAATATTGATCCCCCTAAGAGAAAAGCTAGAAGTTCAATGACACAGACAAGTCCAAAAAGCCAGAAACGTAAAAGAAGTTCTGAAGAATCAGCACCAAAAATTCATTATAGTGAACATGAATTAGAGTTTTTCTCTAAGTATGTTGTACAAAAGTTAAGAAAAATGGAGACCAATCAACGGATTTATTCTGAAAACTTGATAAATACTGTCCTAATGCTGGGACAGCTAGGAAAGTTGAATGGTAAATCTAAAATAGGTGATGCATAATAGTATTTCTTAGTTTTGTTAAGTACAATAAAGTACATTATATTATAATTATCATTATACATAATATATAATTTTGTTTATTATTGTTGTTTGAGTAGGCCTGATTTCACAAAAAAAAATGTTTCTAATTTAAACAAATTCCACTCATGTTTAGTAAGGGGCCTGTAATTAGTTTTTGACTATTTATTATCCATGCATGAACATTATATTTTTTGTGACATCAGGGTTTTTGTATGGCTTTGGTATTTGAAAAAAAAACATAGGCTATAAATAAATTAGATAAAAAATATTACATATTGGTCAATTATATTTAATTAATATCTTTTTACTATCAAGCCTAATATTGACTAATATGATAAATTATAATAGAGTATGTAATATATTTTCAACTCAGGATAATAAAATGTGTAAAATTAAATCACTTGTGTTACCTTAATCATATTAATTATTATAATTAAAAGTGGAGATTTGGGCTTAGAAACAACCACATACATAAGTTTGAAAAAGTAACACAAATAAGGCTACATTAATATTGTGTAAGTCTTACACTGTGAGATGTATTTAAAGTTAAAACATACAAAAACCTCACATTTCCTTGCTCTGTGACTAATGTGACTATGGACTAAATTTAAACGTTTTTTGTTGCATCCTGTACAAAATTTTATTGATGTGGAAATACCTGTAACAAAATATTTAAAAATGTTAAGTTAACTTTGAAAACTTAAATTGTAGTTAATATTTTAAAACTGGTGATTATGATTGTGTCTTTGTTGACTTTAACAATAATAGTTAAGTTAACAAGTGCAATCTCTACTTGCGTACAAAATTAATGTATTTTCACAAATATTTGATTTGGATGTATTATTTACCAGATTACCTATTCAATAAACTTTAAATTCCAAAGCAGCCAATAATTTGTAGACAAATTTATTAGATTTGTTGTTCTTTTTTAGTAAATACTTAATATTGTGCTAATAAAATAATTCTTGGACTGTTTATACTTTGTGTGTTAATATTTTGGAATTTAAATCTATCCAAAATTTGCATTTTAAGTAATATTGCTGTAATGAAGTACATATCGTGATTTTCTATTATATTTATAACTTTCATAGTGCATAATATTTTAGTGAACTATGCACAATAAAATCAAGTCTAATTTTGTTATAATATAAAATAATGGTGTATAATAAATTATTGTTTGCAAACTATTAATAAACTGTTGGTATCTGCATTAACTTTATATCCGTAGTTATTGTTCTCTGTACCTGGAAATGTTATAGTTGTTGTATTTAGGTTCTTAGACCTGTAATTAGTTCTTTAGTAAGTTTACAGACTATTGGATAGTTAGGTGCTAGTTGTATGTCCTGTACGTGAAAAGAACATTTTGTAATCAGGTCCTAGACTTGCGCTGGCCCTTTGCGCGCGAGTGATGTTATTTTTGACTGATACATACTTACTTCAAATTCTAAGGCCCATTTCACATGCATGTTTATAGCGTAGCCTGTGCTATTATTTTCTATAACGTGTAACAGAAAGGGTATATGCATCGAGAAATCTGTGAATCTACCCATGAAACTGAACAACTTTCCCTAAGAAACATAGGTCGAAATCCGAAAAAAAAAATTGCGGCCAACATACAAAATGCATCAGCTGATAGCGTATTTTGTATGGGAAGTCAATTTTTTTTTCGTATTTCGACCTATGTTCCTTAGGGGAAGTTGTTCAGTTCCATGGGTAGATTTACACATTTCTCGATGCATATAGGTACCCTTTCTGTTACACGTTGTATAAGCCACTGATCGTCAGCGCAGTCGTAAACTTACGTAAATTATTTTGTCCTCTTTGTAACTATTCTCTAAACAGCATACTTTCGGCTTACATATCCACGTGTCGTTTTAGCGGAAGGCCGTAAATAACTAACACACAGCACCGCACAGTGGCTGCCTTCTATTTATAATACTTAAATATATAATAAATGGCCTGCCTTTAAATGTAATGCCAATATTGTCTGTGATTCCACTATTCCGAACTGTTTTATGTAAGCTAGTGGGACCTCGATAATGTACATAATAACTGATATTACCTAAGCTTTGTATACGGAATAGTGCTCTTGATTTACCTTTGCGATCGTTTTTCGCATCCTCTGTTATTTGTGTAAGAAAAAAATCGTTTCCCTTAAATTTGGACTGTTTCAAACACTTAGCAAACAAAAGCAATTACGGTTTCAATATTTGTTAGTAGAATACATAATAAAAATATTTACACTTATTGTTATAAGCTCAAAATATCTATAAAGGTGGGTTTTCTGGTACTTTATATTTTCGAGTGTCTTGATCTTCTTCATAGATTTATTTATATTTGTGAGATTGTACAGAGGCACTGTTTTTGCCTTACTAATAAATACTTTAACTAGTATACCATCTTTATCTTGAATTATCCTCTTGTAACCCAACTCATTCATATTGAATTCCTCTTTTAATACATTTACTGTAAGTCTCTGAGAAAATCTTTAGTTTATGAACATTTAAGATGATGTCAGTTGGTTGCACTTGGAGCGGTTTACCTATACACCCAAAGAGATTTGCGATACGACGATTAGTGTTATAGGGTTCTTTAGCTTTAATGAGGAATAAAAACGCCGCAATTCGCGGATACCTTACTTAAAATCTATCATGTCGCTAGATCTGAAAAAATATAACTTCCTTCCTACAGCTGGAATAGGTACAGGTACACCACGTTACGTCCTAGCTGGATATCGCCAAGGAATCTGTATTTCATGCCTTCCCTGACTGTATCAGTAGAGTCCTTAGATATTGTAATTTATTTAAAAGAGCTTAGGATATGTATTGGTGTCGAGATGGTGTTTGCAAACGGTTGCCGTGCGACGGTGGAGAGCCGCCACGCCGCCACATCACATCCGCCCGGCGGCCGGCGCCCGCCCGCCCTACGACCAGTCACGTCTCAGCCGCCCAACCTAGCGGCCGCCCTTGCTACCCTAACCCCGGTCTCTTTAATCCAGCTCACAAACACGTGAACTAACCGTCTTCATAAAAATCGCAAAATGTAACGGCACGTGTCTGGGATTTTTCCTTTTTGTTGATTACCTACCTATCTCTTGAAATTACCTATATTTTGTTGTTAGCTGAAAAATCTGTTGTTATACTTAAAAGTGTATTTAAAAAACTTTGTCATATTTGTGTGATTGATAAAGCAATTCGCGTTGTCCACGTTGATTAATCGCGTGATTGCATAGTTATGTGTCATTCATTGACATTGTTTACATCGACCTTCGTCCTGTAACCCCTGAAAGTTTAGATTTCAAAATGGATATAGTACATCGATTGCACTACCTAGTGCTATCCCAAAAGTCCGATCTTATGACTATGGAGAGGGAGCAAAGAATGCGCGTGCGGCGACAATCAAGTCTTCCTGAGTACAGCAGAGCAGGCAAAAGTCGTCAACGGCTAGATCCAGCTTACTTGAACGATGTAAGTGAATTCCATTTCTGACGCGTATCTCGTCCATTATCTAGCTCAAACGGAATGACGGCTCTGATTCTATAATCCAATAATGCCAACCCAATGCGGATCACAAGAAGAACAATAGTTCGTCTTCTGCTTTCGGAATAATATGATGAAGTTTATATTACGCAATCAAAGAATTTCCCTAGAGTCTCTCGAGGTCGGTTTAGTACTTATCTAACATGTATCTTTATTTCCCTCAATTCACGATTTTTTCAGATAAGAATTGATATTTGTATGAAATACCGTGACCAAATCCAAAACTTTTCATATGATTTTTCTAGTGAATGTTGTGTTAAGTGTTAATAATTAGGGTTTCAGGACTTTCAGGCATATGCAATTGCGCAAAATTCAGCAAAAAATATTATTTTTATTAAATTATCCATAGTGTTAATCAACCCCTTAAACCAACCCATCATAGTTTTGCGAAAATAACTGCTCAAAAATTGCATAGAATGATTGCCGTCTACTCTTATTTTACTTATCAAAATAAACGACCCGAAAAGAACCAATAAATTTTAAATTTTTATCCAACAACCTTGTTTGTTAGGATTTTAGAGTGCTAAATTTTTTAGCACGTTAACTATCTAATATACAGCTAACCTAGGTACTTAAGTAGGTAAATAAGTAGTTTATAGGATAGGGCCAGATCCTAAGTTCCTAAACTAAGTAAACTTGTATAATATAACTTAGGTACCTAGTGTACCTACATACCTACGTATATTATGTGGTGAAAGTCTTCAGTAGGTATTCTGTACTGTAATAGTTATTTTATCATTTAAAGTTTTTAACAGATACGACTAAGTAGGCAAACAAAATCCTCAAAAGGGCACGAAAATAGAAGAAATAAAATTAATTACCTAGTATTGTGAGATAACCCGTCCGTTGGTCCATCCGCTTTGATAACAAGCTTTACGGTCTGAGCTTTTATATGCGCTTGACACGAATCTCCTTCTAATCTGCGCGTTCTTGGCGTAGTTTAAATAAGTTGGTATTCCAAAGGCATTACTGGCGACACTGGCGATAAGTTTGTGTAAAACATACCTAGCTAGGTAGAAAGAAGCCTTATCGTGAAATACCCAGTGGAAGAGGAAGTTAAGGCTCACGCAACTTCTTGACGAGCCAGATTGTAGCGTGACTTTTAGCTGCACGCATTCCTCCATCCGTATTAACCTACTAAATGGTCACCTACTTTACTTACTTACTATTATTCCTGAAAAAAAATATTATGATTGATTTGACACCTTTCGGTATCCGTACCCAGTAGTGAGGCTGAGATTCTATGTAATATGACAATTTGTCAAATATCGAAATTTGAATTACACCAGAACTTTTCACTGGTTTTTACAGTTGGTGCGCCCAGTAAGAAAAACAACTGGTAAATTATGTGTTTATCATCGTTACGAGTCCAGCAGAGGTTTTGATGAAATTGATCTACAATATAAATTACCTAAATAAACTGATGACGTAACATAGCTTTTATCACTGATGTAACTTTGCTTTTACCACAGTTAAAATAACAGCATTACCTACCCTATGTCTTTTCTTTTACAATCGTATTTATTTCTTTTAGAACTTTTTACCGAATACTTTATTGATATCTCAATGTACTTCGACTAGACTTCTTATTTGCTTATGCAGATACTATTTTATTTTAAGTGTCCTTTATCGGTCGCCACATACTCTGAGAATGTTTGGTACCATTTACATAAGATTTGTAAAGCAACGTTGTCTCATATTTGGCGTTTTGCCCAATGACCATAATTATTAGTCCTTGAAATCTTACAAGTTAGTTGAAAACCAGCTTTTGTTTAATTCATGAAGTGGGTACAGACATTATGTGGAAACTAACCATCGAAGTTCTGAAAATTGGTTTAGTTTTTCTTTGAGGGCAGTATCAAGACAGATTCGTACAACTTTCGTTTCCTTTTTCTAACAATGATCGAGAGTGTTGTTAGAAAAACACTGAAAGCCTGTTTGGTTCCGAACTTTTAGCTCCTTTTTACGCCAAACTTGCCCTCCGTTAATCGGACAAGAATTATTCTCTACGTAAGTAATTAAGGTAGGCTACCTGGACTCCTTAAAACAGCATGATTGGTTTAATATTCACTAAAACGTTTTCCTAAACAAATCAAATATCCGATCCGTGCTTGGAATACTTATACTTAATACTCAGTTTCATTTGGGCTACAGAATTACTTTCAGGTAGATGTTATTATCTGTATCTATCTATTCGGTCTGTAATTCCTCAATAGATGAATTTCTAAATGTCGACCTTCATTAGGTATATAAATTGCTAAGATATCTGGTACCTGTATAAGTAGCGTATCATAATAATAATTTTGATAAAATATTCGATACTTAAGTCTTGATACTTTGAAATCAAAAATTGGTATCGAAAACTTGTATGGAAAGGGGTGCCGTATAAAAGGCATGTAAATCGCTTAATTTGCATCACACAGTTCCACTCTAGACTCTACGATAGAGTAAAAAGGAATTTTCTATCGCTGACGCTGACTTCCGAACAGATTTTCTATTCTTAGAAAATGCTGGTAAGGTATTTGAGATAAGACTACTTTCTATATTGTTAGATAAGAAGTTAATAAATACTTAGGGAAGAATAGGACAAGACGGGGTACTTAAGTAAGATACCTAGTAATAAAATACTTAGGTACTACCACTTTCTTTATGTATTTTATTATTTGGACCTATAAAATATTTCCTTTGTTTGGAAAAGTTGTTCAATTTCAGATTCGAAACTAAAATATGGTAGCATTTATTTACATTATTGTTATATTCGGCCTAAGTACCTAAGTCATTTAAAATAAATCTCAGCCCCTCAATTAAGTATTTAGACACGCGGCAGCGTGTCCAGCCAAGTTCAAGCCGAGAACTGGAGGGCCGCACCGTGTGTATATTTACAGGAACCATTTGGAGCCACTTTTTACCCCTTCATAACTCAAAAACTATGAAACATATACACACCAAATTGGGTTTATATAATGAGACCCCCAATATAAACAAGTAACTTAAATTTCATAAGCATAGCTTAAACGGTTAGATAGATATTGAGGTCAAAATATCGTCATTTTTATGATTGACTGACTGACTGACATATAGATCAAAAACCTAACCCACTTCCAGATGACCTACAAAGTTCAAATTTTGTATGATGACAGATTATAATGATATAAGTATGGAAAAAATCGAAAAAATAAAAAAAAACATTTCTTTGAACCCCCTCCCATACATTTCTATTTTCTTTACCAACAATAGTTCCTTTTAAAACCGCTAGATGGCGCTAGTAGGTTTTTAAAACTCGCTATCGTTGTGATTTCGGCAATGGTGAGAAAATCACTTCAAGTACCGTTTTCAATGGAAAATCGTCCAACAAATTGTAAGTTTACTGTAAAATTGTCTTGTTCTTGTCGTTGTTTCGTTTAATTGAAATTCGTGTCTATTCTATTCGGTCCGGTCTCTCATTGATGATAGTGGGATTTGTTTGTCTTGTCCATGTCTTGTCCTTGTGTTGTGTCTATTGGATAGGTTTGTTTGAGCATAGAGTTAAAGAAATCGAATTTGATTTAGTTAGCTACTTTTATTAAAAACTGAAACAAATAAAGTTATTGTGAGGATAAGAAATAAAAAAGGGGTTGGAAAGATGACGTGTCAAAAAATTTAATTGTTGGTGGGTGACGCGTTCATAAAACATAAAATAATTAAAATGCCTGTCGATGGAAGCTGTCTGTTTCATTCTTTGGCATTTTTAGTATTTTGATGTACGGATAAACAAAAAGCTAGTGATTTGCGTAGGAAAATTGTAGACCATGTAATTAGTAAGTGGGAAGATTTAAGTTTGTATACTTGCGCCCGAAACGGCGACCCTTACGACTCGGTAGAAGAGTAGGTATATAGAGCCTGCATGCTTGTTTCGACTACGTATGGAGGGGTTTCCGAATTAAAGGCTGTTGGAGAATCTAGACTCATTTTTTTTTCCATTCACTATAATTGAGTGGGATGTCATTTAACAGGTATTGTAAAATTATTTGCATTTAATGTCACCGTTATTGAAAAAAATAATACGATTTAGAACCTAACCCACTTCCAGAAGATCTATCTATATACGAATAATGGTAAATTAAAATTAAGTACAATTTTATTTACCTACAAAAAGTAATGATATCCCACCAAAAACATAAATGTAAAAATAGAAGCCAAGTTCTTGATAGTTTGGTGCATGGTATGCACAAAAAAATTGTGATATCAAAAAAGCGGGCCAAGTCAAGGGTTTATTAAAGTAATTCTAAGCTCTTCAATAAGGTATCATTTCAATTGACTTGGCCGTTGTAGAGAATAATACAAACTGTCACCTACAACACCACTCTACAACGGCCAAGTTCCATGAAATGATACCTTATTGAAGAGCTTAGAATTACTTTAATAAACCCTTGACTTGGCCCGCTTTTTTGATATCACAACTTTTTTGTGCATACCATGCACCAAATTATCAAGAACTTGGCTTCTATTTTTACATTTATGTTTTTGGTGGGATATAAATTAACACCTCACCACAAATTGAGTGTGTACACGTTGTGAGTTTGCAAGATCCCACAAAACGGTCGCCATACACGCAATTGTTCAATTACTGCCCTAAACGGAAAGGAACATTCCAAGTTTACTAATTAATTCTACGAAACTTGAAAAAAAATATTCTATATACCTCTAAAATTAAATTTTTGCCTAGGCCAAACCCTCTAAGGCCTTTAAACAACGTGTAACAGAAAGGGTAGGCATACTTACGTACGCACCCTGAAAGATGTGAATCTGCCCAAGAAACTGAGCAACTTTTCTCAAGGAACATAATGTCGAAATACTAAAAAATTGGCTTCCCATACTAAATGTGCTATCAGCTGATGTATTTTGTATGGGAGACTTGGGAGATCAAAATTTTTTTTTTCTTATTTCGACCTATGTTCCTTGGAAAAAGTTGTTCAGTTTCATGGGCAGATTCACATTCTTCAGGGTGCGTATATCCTTTCTGTTACACGCTGTAGAAACGTTTTTGCTACGAGTAGGTCCTAAATGCAATACACATGCACTGAAACTCCCCGAACCCTTTTACTAGACGGGCAGTTGGTATTTTTTCATCAGTCATTCAGAGAATTTCAATTTATTCTAACGTAGGTAGTTATAATTTGGTACTGGTATGCTCACTGATTAGAGAAAGTCGCTGCCGCTCCCTTTCTGTGGGTATGCTGGTGACATTATGACACTGCATCCAGTTTGGTTATGACAAAGGCGGTATAATTTTTGCATTGTCTCGCTGAGCATTTCATATTTGCTAGCACTCTATATGGAGAATCGAGTATCTATCTCTTCTTCTCATCTGTTGAAGGTGTTCTGAACATCTGAAACTGTCAGCATTTTGTATGATATCAGAGTTGACCCAATTAGGCACCCTGCAATAATTAGTACTAGAGAGAAAGAGAGACCTGATTTTTGAGAGTTCCGAAGCAACGTGCATTTTAAATGGAATGCTTGCTTACAGTCTGGCTTCAGTAAACGTTATTAGCCAAGAGACACTGGAATCAGCCTAGATGCCTAGACGTAAATCTGATTAACATATAGCATTGACACAGATAATAAACTGTGTCTAGTATCTCTTGGCTAGAGTACAAGAAACTCAGTTTTGGAAAAATTTCTATTCGAGAAGAAAATAAAAACTCTTTATGAGATGACCTCGCACATTTTAGACGATTATCTCAAAATATCCATTCGCTTATTTGGTGCACATTCTAACATTAATTGAAGTTGTTGCTCCATTAAGGGTTGAGAATCAAAAAGGGTGATGATGTCAGACTAACAACACCTCAGTCAAGGCTTTTAGGCGTTCGTACAAAAGTGTACCTTCAATGTAAATTTTCGAAGTCGCAAGATGTAGGGTACAGTGCATAGGTACTACAAAACAAACTTTTTTGATATTTTCTACTAGATTTTTTTTTCTAACTGAAGACATCTTTGTAAGCTACAATTTGGAGAACTATCTACTAAAGCAGACGTTAACCATTTTTTTTTGCAATATTTAACGCCTATAGTCATGAGTGACTCAGATTTGGCGAAGGTTCCGCTCCAGCCTCCATGGCAACAATGTTTATCACAGTAGTATCACATTCTCACCTGTTTTTGTCTCAAGCGTTTGAAGGTCGCACATAAATTTCCTCATACTTGACCTTCTATGCTGGACTGGGAGCAATAGAAAATCATAGAATGTGCCAGCTCTGCTCCTTTCGCGCCTGCCTGTACTGTACAAGTTAGCAAAGGGATTCGAGGGTTTTAGTGTATTGTAATTTAGGTCATGAGCTGCCAACCTGTTACTAATAGCGATACGCATTACAATCTAAAATTGCCCTAAATATTTGTCAGACGTGACGTTTACTAGGCATTGTCCACTCTGCCTACCCCGTAAAGGATAAACGCGTGACATGATGTATGTATGTATGCATGTACTTATCCTTGTAATGTTTATCCAGAGAGAGCTGTTCGCGGCAAAGGCGGACAGTGGGACGGCGGCGGCGGATCGTAAGCTGTCGTCTTCCTCCGCCGGAAGTATGAAGAACAAATGGCTCAAGGCCTTCCGAAGCTTAAAGCCTCCCAGCGCGCCTCCACCCCACGCTGCCCCACCAGACAAGTAAGCGACATAAATACCGGGTGTAAGGAACAGCTTTCCGTAAACTGGTATGCGTCCATTGTGGGTCGCTCAACCAACCTAAACTACTTTCACCAGGAAATAAAAAGAAATGACTTCCACATACAAAATGACTTCCACATACTCGATCAGACAATTTGTATGGGGAAGCCAAAAATTATTTTCGTTTGCGGGAAACTGACCCTTACACCCCATATAAACAAGCCGGAGCTCAATTCAAATATTGGGACATGACTCAATGGAATCTCATCGCAGTGCATAAGTCTATGAACTTTCTCATAGTTTTATGACGTTGCATTTGATGAACGACTAATAGAATTCGGTCGGTCTTCAAATTTCCATTAAGAATAAGTACCGGGAGTAAAAAAAAAATTGCTGACCGAACTTTAGGGTGTGAATCTGAAAAACCCATGAAACTGAAAAAGAACCCCCCCAGGAACAAAGGTCGAAATACGAAAAAAACATTTGACTATGAGGCTATCTATTTGTATGGGAGGACCAATATTTTTTTTTTAAAGTCGACCTATGTTTCATTGGGAAAGTTGTTTAGTTTCATGGGTAGATTCACAGCAAATTTTTTATTCCCTTCCCTGAGTCCAAGCTCATATTTTCGGTTGTTCTGTCCGGACCGGGCTGTTGACGATAGCCTGTAAACTTGACATCGCTTCAAAAACACAATTTTCAGAACATACACTGTTTTACACACTATAGAGCCGCCCTGCGATTGGCAGGCTTTGAACACGTCACCATTATTTACTTTCCAAGTGATTGCTTTGTTCACTATGGCCACGATAAAAATTGGACGCTTATGTAAAATGTAGCGCATAATCACGCCGTGGCACGCAATCGTTTTCCTTTCGGGATTTGTTTCGTCAACCTATCCTATAGCTGCTAGGTATAAAGGGCGCGATTAAGACATGAATGATTATTAGTAAAAGGGAAGAATGTACGCATGATATTGAACTGATAAA
This sequence comes from Scrobipalpa atriplicella, assembly GCA_029255725.1. NCBI lineage: Eukaryota > Metazoa > Arthropoda > Insecta > Lepidoptera > Gelechiidae > Scrobipalpa > Scrobipalpa atriplicella. The sequence goes on along the minus strand of JARACY010000735.1, from coordinate 25,028 downwards.
CATTTGTAAGTATAATTGTCTCGAAATATGAAAAAATATATTGGGTCTCCCTTATCTAAATGACTTGGCGCAAAACACATGGCTGATACGCACTTAATACGTGACTAGCGACACATCCCGAGTGCGCGCCCGCGTTCTAAATTTAAATTATAATGTTTATAAATTAGGAGCGACTCGGCTGAAGTCTGAGTCGTGATAGCGTACCTAAGTAGGAACTAAAAATTAGACTGAGTAATTTATAAACATTATAATTTAAATTTAGAACGCGGGCGCGCACTCGGGATGTGTCGCTAGTCACGTATTAAGTGCGTATCAGCCATGTGTTTTGCGCCATTTATACAGGATGTTAAAATCAATTATACGGGGTGTATAGGGAAGTTATACAGAGTGTTAAAAATAATTATACGGGGTGTATGGGAAAGTTATACAGGGTGTTAAAATCAACTATACGGGGTGTATGGGGAAGTTATACAGGGTGTCAAAATCAACTTTACTCTGTGTATGGGGAAGTTATACAGGGTGTTAAAATCAACTTTACTCTGTGTATGTGGAAGTTATACAGGGTGTTAAAATTAACTTTACGGAGTGTAAGGGAAAGTTATACAGGGTGTTAAAATCAACTATACGGGGTGTATGAGAAGTTGTACAGGGTGTTAAAAACAACTATACGGGATGTATGGAAAATTATACGGGGTGTTAAAATCAACTTTACAGGGTGTATAGAGAAGTTATACAGGGTGTCAAAATCAACTTTACTCTGTGTATGTGGAAGTTGTTTTTAACCCTGTAAAGTTGATTTTAACACCCTGTATAACTTTCCCTTACACCCCATAAAGTTGATTTTAACACCCTGTACAACTTTCCCTTACACTCCGTAAAGTTGATTTTAACACCCTGTATAACTTTCCCTTACACCCCATAAAGTTGATTTTAACACCCTGTACAACTTTGCCTTACACTCCGTAAAGTTGATTTTAACACCCTGTATAACTTCCACATACACAGAGTAAAGTTGATTTTGACACCCTGTATAAATTTCCATACACCCTGTATGGTTGATTTTAACACCCTGTACAACTTCTCTATACACCCTGTAAAGTTGATTTTAACACCCTGTATAACTTTTCATACACCCCGTATGGTTGATTTTAACACCCTGTATAACTTCCCCATACATCTCGTATAGTTAATTTTTAACAGCGTGTATAACTTCCCCATACACCCCGTATGGTTGATTTTAGCACTCTGTATAACTTCCCCAGTCAATCAAGTTATTCAGCCTACATTTTCCTAGCCCAACTGGGGAAAATCTGGTGGAATGCAGCCTCGACACTGGCTGATTTGCCAGTTGCATTAGCCAAATAAGTTAAAAGAAGAAGAAAAAGACTGACTCACGATTATGAACTCGATTTAGCTGATACGTACCTGATTTGAGTGCGGTTGCGTTTATAAATTAACAAGCTACTCAAGTTCTGAGTAAAAGTTTAATTCAAACTTGCTTGATCGACTCCCAAGTGCGGTTCTGAGTCTCAACTATAATTGCGGCCCTCAAATTCTTTTCGTGGAAAGTTATTAAGAAAAGTTGTTTAGTTTCACGGGAATATTTTTCCCCGTCAGTATTATCCATGACTTATTGGACACCCTGTATAGTATACAGGGTAGGTATACTGAATATAATGATTCCTGAAATAGATCTTGTGAAGTCTATTTTCGAACTTGCATGAGTAAAACAGAAAGTATTATCCAATAAATTACCTAAGAAAATACAATATTTCTTTTCCAATATAAATGTAAAATAAACAGTTTGAATATATTTATAGTGTTACTTAAGTAAAACTTGTTTACGTTGGAAAAACATTATCATCGTAAAAAATTGCCCGACAGCTTGAAATTGGAACTTAAATTGAATTTATTGACGAGTTATAGGATTCCGGATTGGCCTGGATAAGCGAGTGATAGATGTATTTCCAATTTTTTTCTAGAAAATCTGATTATCACTTTCATTTGAGTTTCCTCGGGGCTTCCGTAACAACCTGCGATATTTTCGGCGTAGCCGCGTTTTAGCTTTCCAGAAAAACAATATTTTAAAGCCTGGTATATATACTTTCTTCTTCTTAGCGAGTGGATTTTCGAGTCGAACAACGATATACTTTACTTCTAGCTTTTGGAAAACTAGGTTTTAAAGCCGGTAATGTACTTTCGTCGGCACGTTTATGGGTTAGCAACGTGAATTTGCGCAGCGTTTTGGAAAACAGGATAACTCAATTTTCATTTTCACTTCGATAGCGGGCGGTGATTGCAACCTTGCACTGAGCTGAGCCCTGATCTCTCTACGCCTTACACCTATGCATCTAGGTCGGGCAGTTTCAATTAGTGCTTGGATAGCAGAGAGACCATGTTATAATTGTTTTTTAACTGTTCGAACTACGTTGCAGGAACACGTACTAAATTTAGTTTGTGGACAGATTGAAACTACTCAGCCATGAATTCTCTAAAATGACCTTCAACACGTTCACTGTCGGTACTAATCTCGTGAACGTAGCGAAATATTTTCTTTTACTCTCTGCACGTGTTCAGGATGAAATCGACAACAATTAATCTTTTTTCCTGTCACGGTAAGCTGGCAGAAAACTCATTTTGTTGAATTAAGCTCACTTTTTCAGTTAGCTTTATATTAGATCAAAATAATGGTCTAAATCTAAATAGTAATTTCATTTCACATTTTGATTAATATGTCGTACAAAAATAATTATTTACGTACGGTCTATCATTCTAAAAACTCAAAACAATTCGAAAAATGAATCAGTGAAAGTCTGAAGCAAATTCTTATTATTTATTTTCCTCGATGGTGTTAATTCAGGACGCACTATTACTAATTCTAATTCTTAGTAGCGCTGTCACTTTCATAAATTTGACATAAGAACAGGATAGCAAACAAACACGTGACTTTGACATTCTTAATTTGACGTACGGCGCTTTAAATAAGGAATGACCATAGAGCGTGCTCACTAATTTTAATTAATTTAAGCAGTCTTATGTCAGATAAGAAATGTCAAACTCACGTATTTGTTTGCTATCCTGTTCTTATGTCAAAGTTAAGAAAGTGACAGCGGTACTAAGAATTAGAATTAGTAATAGTGCGTCCTGAATTAACACCAATATCTACTTAGTTAACTTAATACAGTCGGTTTCTCTTCTATTCTGTTGTTGTATTGGTGATGGTTATCAGAATAATTAAAGATCTCAGCAATTTAAAAGCTTTTTGTCCATAAAACATGCCCATCAGTACATACTTAGCCGATTCCCTTCAGACTCAGAGTAGGTAGGACATATTTCGTAGAGAAGGTAGGTTTATTACCGTACCGTATTATTACCGCCATCGGCGCACCTTGCGTGGAATAAAATTAGGCAAGCATATAAAATGGAATGCTCTTACTTACATATATTTAGGATATGTAAAAAGTATTGTAGGTAGTAAGCAACTCTAGATCTATTAAGCTGTCAGCATCTCTTGCGATACTGCTCGTGTATTCTCTGATTGAACATGACGCAGCTTCCATCACATCACACGACGTTAGGGAATCAATAAATACGAAAATATTACCAATTTTATCGCTGAATATTTACCTACATCTTCAGAATAGGGCGTAAAATATATTCTACGAAAATCCTGGATTTCACTGCGAAGATCTTGTATTTGAGAAGAGACTGAAAGACAAAGGATTTTTTACATTACAGTTTCGTACCTATTGTAAGTATTTTGCATTCAAGACCCATGTAATGGAAAACGATGTATGCCACGGATTTCCTGAATATTGTTTTTAGGTCAAGTACCTATAAAGCGCCCAATTTTAACTCTAGTTCAACCGACAGTTACATAAGAGTATTAAAAGAGTGTCGCCAAACAAGATTAAAGAAAATTCATGTCTCTGCCACACACACTGATATGGTTTCTTCCAACACGCTTAGCAAACGTTGCTAATTACAAGATTAGGTAAGCGAAACACAATCGTAAAATCCAAAGGGAAGAAACAACTACTTTCAGACTTCGTCAATATTGATAATAGAATATTTAGACTTTAGATACTCACACTACTTTACAAAACAATAATCATTGTTAAACTCATCAAAACAATGCAAGCGGAGATACAGTAGCGAAGTCTTTGCAAAACAACAGTTCAAGCGGATTTAAATAGCGCTTAAAAGTTTTAAGAATATTCTCTGGATTCAGGCGAATTTGGAGCTGAGAGTAAATAGTGAAATACAAGATAACGAGATGCACACAAAGCCCCTGACTACTGAACTACAATATTTACACAGCAACAAAAGAATTGCACTTCACTTGATACAATTTGGTCCTCAAATATGAATACTTTTGTGACTCAACACGATTAAATTTACATTCAGTTAGAGGAATGAATAACACAAAAGTTTTTTGGAATGTTTTAAATTCCCCCTTCATGTTAATTCATGTCCATTACTAAATAGTCATCCGAATTTTTCATCATATTTATGCCAATTTTTGCTTTGGGATTAAGTAATCTTATCGTCGCCTTGTGTTGCAATTAGGTTACTTAAGCCCTTGTTATTGTAACCTGTGATGGCCCGAATGCTTATCAGACTGAAAGTAATCCTAGGAGACCTTTGAAGTTTCTTGCTTAATAACGTAAATGGTTTCAAACGACTAGTCATTCATGCATCACAGATTCCCGCACATCATAGATTCAATAATTTGTTATTTAATCACTAACTTGTATGTCATGTTCATTTTGATGTTTCTTTCTTCTTGCATCGATAAAGAAAGAATCAAATGTACCACGCCGTGTCGACGGTAATGGCGATGAGGTAACTGTGCCCCGTAGGTGTGAGACTGTTGGTAAATGTGATCCCGAGTCCATCGTACTCTTGTAGAAATCGCCTCGCTCATCTCCGACACGTAGAATTGGCCTATTTCCTAACGGCATGAGCAGAATTCAGTGTGTCTATACCATCCTGTCTTGCTTTAACACATCCTGCTATACTTCGATGCCGATCTTTAACAGCTCGCATGTCTAAATCATGAAACCTCAATTAGTAACATTGGTGTTGTTTTGCTTTGAATGTTGATCATATAGAGTAGCGTGTTTCGTGTGTGTTTGGAGCTACAAATCACGACCATGTCATTACCATGGTCATTAGATGTACGGGCAGGGTTATAACCGGCTACCTGATAGACAACCCGCCACGTGGTGTCTCCCCTTCACCTTGAGCGTCATCGATCGATACGATGACGTGTGTATCTCTGACAGCTCGTAAATATTACACATTTGCGATGATAAATGAACCGTAGATCGTTCAGTATTCAATTGCTCTGCTAAGATTGAATCAATATTATAGCACGTGTTGAACGAGGAGGTTGAAATAAAACCGTTCACTATCAATTCAGACTGTTATTTACTGAAATTACTAAATTACATGAGGTGACAAGAATTTGTGCGCCGTAAGAACAATCAATCTCCAATCAATATGGCGGATGGCGTCGTAGTTCCATAGACTATCCGATCAAGTTCGGTAGCGCGCCGGCAGGCGGCGCGTGCGTCGCGGTCGGCCGCGTTCCGATACATTATTAGGTATGTCGGGTTCGGGTATATTTGCTATAACCTCCCCCTCCAAGCCCTGAACACGTCCCGTGCAGGACTTGGCCGCCAAAGGGGAATTGGCTCGATAAGGAGTTAAAGCACTGGCATGATACTTCCCTTTCCGTATACCATCGAGAGTCTGCACATCATATGTGGTCGGACTGACGACCTTCGATATGACAAAAGGTCCCTCACGTCGTGGAGTGAATTTGTGGGTGATACCTTTCGCAGCGTTACTCAGGATGTGGGTGTCCACTAACACCTGATCACCTTCAGCAAACTCCGGACCGGCTCGACGGAACTTATCTGCATATTCCTTACGCCGCTGTTGCTCCCGCAGTATGTGTGCATGCACAAACTCCAACTCCTCTGCAAACTTATCCAAGTAGGGGGTGATCTGGGGAAGAAACTCATTATTTGATACCACCTCCCTAATATCGTTGATGACATCAATAGGACTCCGCAGTTCTCGGGCAAAAGTGAGATATGCCGCAGACTTACCGGTTCCTTGATTAGGGGCGTTATTAAGCGCGAACCTAACTATGGGTACCCTGCGGGGCCAATCGCGATGATCTTCGTCTCCGTCAAGCAGCATAGCTAATATCTGCTTCATATCCCGATTCTTTCGTTCCGCTGGGTTGGCTTCGGGATGGTAGACAGGGGTAAGACATTGATCGATTCCTAGCGCTAGCATTACCTTTTGCATAACCGATGAGACAAATTGCGTGCCATTGTCAGAGACGATTCGTCTAGGTAGACCGTAGCGTAGAAACATCTCGTCCACCAACACTTTAGCGCAGGTTTCTGAGGTGGCGTCCTTTAATGCAAAAAGCTCTACCCATCTACTTGCGCGATCCTCAACTAGGAATATCCAACGTTCTCCATTCTCTGCTTCAGGCAGTGGGCCGAAAAGATCCATCGCAAGGACCTCAAAACGTTGTTGTGGTGTCGGAGTTTGTAATAAGCCAGCTGGCTTAAGATTCGTAGGCTTGTACTTCTGGCATAACTCGCAAGCCTTGACATACTGTGTCACAATTGACCTCATATTTAGGAAATAATACTTCTCTTTCAGTTTCAATAGCGTACGCTCAACACCTGGGTGTCCAGCGGTTGGTGCATCGTGTATCGCCTTGAGTACCTCGATACGCATCGACTCCGGAAGAACCAACAGTTGATCTTCAGACTCACCTTCGGGATCACCACGAAACAGGACATCTTGCGTCATGAGATAACCCTTGTCCGTCCAAGGAATAACATTCACAGGATCATTACCTTCAAAAGCTTCGATGATCTTTTTGCAGAACGGATCATCAAGTTGCGCAGCTCTGATATCTTCTGAACCACGATGAGGTAAGTCCACAGCAATAGGACATAGGTCACAAGTGTCTTCTGTCGTAGTTGAAGGTCGGCTTAGAGTGTCAGCAATGACATTGACCGTGCCTGGGGTATAGTCTACGTCGAGATTGAAAGTTTGAATTTTCATAGCCCATCGTGCGAGACGTCCACTCGGCGTCTTGAGGGAGAGCAACCATTTCAGTGGTTGATGATCGGTGCCTACACGTACCTGAGCGCCTTCCAGATAACCTCGGAATCTCTCCAAGGCCCACACTACAGCTAACGCCTCACGTTCAGTGGTATTGTAGTTGCGTTCAGCGCTGGTAAGCAACCGACTGGCGTACTCGATCGGACGTTCCGATTTAGCATCCGGTCCCTGCATCAATACGGCTCCTAGGGCATACGCACTAGCGTCTGTCCTCAATACAAAGGGTTGATCAAAATCAGGTTGGCGAAGAATTGGCGCTGATGTCAAACGAGATCGCAGGTCTTCGAAGGCCTGCACCTGTGGATCCTCCCACTTCCAGGGTTGATTCTTGCGCGTCAACACGGTAAGAGGTTGAGCTACTTTAGAGAACTCAGGGATGAATTTACGGAACCACGAACATGTCTGCAAAAAGGTCTTAAGTTCTTTCAAGTTCGATGGTGGATCCCTGTTCATAACTGCCTCTACCTTGCTGGGATCAGGCTCTATTCCTTTCGCCGAGATAATATGTCCGAGATAGGAGACCTTTTCTCTAGCAAAAACGCACTTACCTCGATTTGCTCGCAAGTTGAACAAACGTAACCGGTCGAAGACCTGTTGGAGGTCACGCAGGTGCGTTTGCAGATCTACGGACATCACCAGAATGTCATCTAAATAGGCTACTATGGTGACATCTTTAAGACCAGCTTTGAAGCGGTCCATCATCCTCTGGAACGTCGCCGGTGAATTTTTGAGCCCAAAAGGCATGCGGCGGAAGCGAAACGTACCATACGGAGAGACAAAGGCCGTCTTATCACGGTCCTCAGGATGCACTTCAATCTGCCAGTAGCCGGATTTTAAATCGATAGTAGACATGACATTATTTACCTTATTAGACAGCAGAATGTCATCAATAACAGGCAGCGGGTACTTGTCAGTCTTGGTGATGCGATTCAAGTTCCGGTAATCAACGCAAAAACGTACCTCGCCGTTCTTCTTCGGAACCATCACCACAGGCGATGCCCACTCTGATTCTGCTTCCTCGATAATTTCCTCTTCCAGCATTTTCTCAATTTCCTCCTTCATGACCTCCTTCTTAGCAGGTGAGACGCGGTAGGGTGGAACACTAATCGGAGCATGTTCGCCGGTATCAATACGATGAACTGCGAACGTTGTAGGGCCTCCCCCTGGCTCAAAGATGTCCTGATTCTCAATCAGGAGAGTGTTTAATAAAGCCCTCTCACTTACCGTAAGAAGAGCCCCTTCCTCCGCGCGCAGATCGACATAGGAGCAGCTCACGTCTCGGTTGTCTGCCTCATACACCATAGGGTACTGTATAGGAGACTCGCCTAAACTGTAGACATCTTTTTTAAAATCCAGTACCATGCCAGCGCGCTTTGTAAAGTTCATACCTAACAAAGTCTCGGTTGCGCCAGGTAAGGCTATAAATGTGATCGGAACTACGAGACCATGAAGTATTACATCGATCTGTATACATGGTAGAAGCTCACTTTTCTTAAACCCATTAGCTAATTTATAGTTAACCAGCACTGTGTTAAATCTATGCCCATTGGCTACGAGGTGTGCACTTAAACTTTCACTCGCTACGGATTGTTTCGCTCCACTATCTACTATAGCAGTTCCTTGAGCTCCCGCAATCTCTACTGTTATGACGTGTCGTGGATAGGCATCAATAGCTCCAAAAGCCGCGATGGACTGGAAAGCGGACGCATTCGCTGTCGCGTCAGTTTTCTTTGCTTTGCAGGTGGGACAGTTTGAACGTATGTAACCCGGAGTGCCGCAACCGAAGCAGGTAACCTGTGCCTGGTGATCATCGACTTCGCTTTTAACTTTCAATTTTGCCAGTTTGTTGCAATTCTCTTTGCTATGTCCAAATTGCTTGCAGTAGTGACATTTGGGTCTTACCCTGTTTGACGTCTCCGAAGGCTTAGTCGCTGTATCCATAGGCTTGACAGTGTTGGCAGGAGGTTTGTCAATTGACGTGGGGCGTCCTTCGTCCATTATATCTTCGACGCGCCTGGCACACGTTAGCAACTCTGCAAAAGTCGTAAAAGATGATCGTTGCACATACTGTCTGATTCTCGAGTGCAATAATCCATAAACCATGTCAAGCTGAACTACATCGGATATCATACCCACAGGTAGTTGTGCCATAAGTGCTCTTATCCGGCAAACAAAATTATCGGTGGACTCTGACCCTAATTGTTCCTTTGCCAGAATTAGTCTGTAGAGGCGAGATGGTGGCAATCTTGGTCCAAATGTTTGCTTGAGCAAAGCGACAGCTTCATTCCAACTGATAACTGAGTTCTTCACTCCTTGCCACCACGTAGCTGCATGCGCAGTGAAAAGCATCGGCAGGCCCTTTAATGCCACTGCATCATCCATGCCGACACATTGCTTATAGACTTCAATAGCATCCACAAAAGCTATGACATCTGATTTCTTCTCTCCATCAAAACGTGCAGTGCATTTTGCAAAATTACCAGAGGATGTACTCACAGTCTGTGTCGGTCGTATAACTTGCAGTAAATGTGCAAATTGCTGATCTGTCATAGCCACTGAAGAGTTTGGCGCATCTGGCGCCGGCCTGGGAAATATCGAATTTCCAGGATGCAGTGGAGGTACCGCTGGTTGCGTTGGCGGTGATGACGGGACGACAAACGGAGTCATGCGCACTTGCGTAGGAGCAAGCGGAGCACCCCAAGGGTAAGCAGGCGAAGCAACATGCGCACCCGTGTAGAAAGCAGCGGGAGCGGGCGCACCATGCGCGTTGATGTTGGAGGCGGGTGGCAATCCATGCGCACCCGAGCAGGAGACGTCGGGCACACCATGCGCACCGACGTAGGAGGCGGGTGGCAAACCATGCACACCCGAGTAGTAGGCGGCGGGCACACCATGCGTGCCGATGTAGGAGGCGGGTGGCAAACCATGCGCACCCGAGTAGGGGGCGGCGGGCACACCATGCGCGCCGACGTAGGAGGCGGGTGGCAAACCATGCGCACCCGAGTAGGAGATGGCGGTCACACCATGCGCACCGACATAGGAGGCGGGTGGAAAACCATGCGCACCCGAGTAGGAGGCGGCGGGCACACCATGCGTCCCGACGTAGGAGGCGGGTGGCAAACCATGCGCACCCGAGTAGGAGGCGGCGGGCACACCATGCGCGCCGACGTAGGAGGCGGGTGGCAAACCATGCGCACCCGAGTATGGAGCAGGCGGCACGCCCACATAAGAGGCGGGCGGCGGCGGCAGGCCTATGGTACAGGCGGGCAGCTCATAATGCGCTCCCACAGAAGAGGCGGGCGGCTCAAAAGGTAAACCCACGGATGAGGCGGGCGGCTCAAAGGGCGCACCCACGGATGAGGCGGGCGGCTCAAAAGGCGCACCCACGGATGCGGCGGGCGGATCGACAGGCACACCCGCAGAAGAAGCGGGCGGCGGCGCGGCAGGCGCAGTCTGCCTCGCAGCATCAGTCACGGAAACGCCGGTCTCAACATCTGCAGCACCGGCGCTATTAGCGCATGATCTTGTTACGACCATCTTACAATAGTAAATAGTCCGGTTACGACACAAATTTGAAAAAACACATTTTTGTTTTTTATTTTTTATTGTTTTGTTCAAAAAAAGTTTTTCGCGTAAGTAACAGTTTACAACAGCCCACAGTGTCCAAAAATCAATTTTAAAATTTTCCGAAAAAATACACCGTGTAATGTAAAAAAAACAGTTTTTGGAAAAAAACACCCTGTATACTAAATTTTGCGGAAATTTTTGGAAAACGTTCGGAACTGGGTGATATTGATACGAAACAGTCTGTTAACACTTGGAAACCACTTCCCGTGCAGTATAAGAGTTCACAAACACCAAGTTTAGGCACAAAACCAACGGACAAAATTGTGCACTAAAACGTTCGGAAAACACTCTAAAAACAGACTGCTCAGTCGTCAGATATGAAAACACAGTTCCTAGATTGGTTTTACACTGGATTAAGTCTGTAGAAAGGCTTGAAAACACGTGAATCACAAGTTTGAGCACGAACCGAAGCACAAAGTTCACCGACCCTGAAGTACACTTCACAATTGTTCGGCCCAACGTCGGGCAGCCATTTCTATAGCACGTGTTGAACGAGGAGGTTGAAATAAAACCGTTCACTATCAATTCAGACTGTTATTTACTGAAATTACTAAATTACATGAGGTGACAAGAATTTGTGCGCCGTAAGAACAATCAATCTCCAATCAATATGGCGGATGGCGTCGTAGTTCCATAGACTATCCGATCAAGTTCGGTAGCGCGCCGGCAGGCGGCGCGTGCGTCGCGGTCGGCCGCGTTCCGATACATTATTAGGTATGTCGGGTTCGGGTATATTTGCTATAATATTGGATCCTATTTATTGTACGTACCTATTCATTAGTAACTCTCTTGTAGAGCTTGTGGGCTTCATATTATTTATGACAGCAACTGTTATTGCCGGAATGAAAATCATGACAACAAGTGACTAGGAATAAAAACTAAAATCGTATGTATTTTTAGGAGGAATGGCGCAGCCCGAGAAGCAATGCGAGCGGCAGGTGAATCAGATGCCCACAACTTCCAGGAGTACACCTATAAAAAAATTACACCCTGTGACGTTTGTTCACAAGTCCTTCGAGGTAAGAATTTTCAAATACAGGTAGCCTATCTTTTGTTACTGCCACATAGTAAACATAAACACTTACTTACATACTCGTGTAGGTAGGTACCTATAGTTTTTGTTACCAACATATTTTTGGTTCGCAGTCCAATATTACTATGTAGTAGAAATATTTTCAAAGTCAAGAAATGTTATCGTTGGAAGCCCTTTCCCGGTTAATTAAGCTTCTATTCCCTACACAGTTCTCAAACTTTGTTAGCTACGATTTGATTTGTAGTTTCTGATCTGCCTTACGAACTGTTTGTGTTTGTAAGGTAGATAAGCTAGTTCTATAGACAAACTTCAATAATTCAGCTAGTAAAATATATCACTTAAATTATTGTAAAAAAACTGAAGGTTATTATGAGAATCATGATTATTATGACAAAGACCAAGCCCCTGAGGCATATTAAGTTATGGCACAAACATTGTAAATATGCGATAAGCACAGGTGAGGTAAACAAAACAAACATAGGTCGCTTCGTAATCTTAGTCTGTCACTGCCTGGCACACCGGTCCTGAAATCGAAAAACTAATGGTGTACGTTGATGTCTATACAGATATTGTACATCTACTGGTTGGATAATAACTTAGCCGTACCTTGTACCGATAGCATCATTACTTGTACACAGTTCGATGAACTACATATAACCACGGTAATTGCCTACACTACAACAACATACCTTTGGGCATCTTTGGGCTAAAGTTTGACACAAAATTTATGTTTTTCAACTATGAGAATTGTTTTGCCAAAATATTAGTTTAGGGACTCCCTAAGAAAGTTAAGTCAGCCAATTATTCAAATTGAGCTTTCTAGGGCGGCCAACGCAGAAGTTTTTATTAGGGCGGCTGTATTGCCAGCGAAAACATTTCAGATGAAAATTACTGTGCTGTCGACTATCGTTTAGAAGGCGATAAGTGGGTGGTTAGCGTTTATGGGTCGTAGAATAAAACGATATGACGACGAAGACTACTTGCACTGTTGGTGTGGTCGTAAGTTGAAAAAGGGGTTTAGCGCTTCTTATTAAGTTATAAGTAGTGTTTAGGTTCCATCAGTCCCTCTTGATTCTAAATTTGAAAATAGTTTACAGTTATACTATGTTCTAGAACGGTCGCATAATACCGCAAGCTCAAAGACCGTCGGGGGCAATGGCATGCTCTATCTTTTGTTCAACGGATTTTTATATGGAAGCATCGCATCGCTGCATGCTTCACTTGTTTCATATTGTGTAGGTTTGTACTCACAGTATTGAACTGAACTACGTAGAATTTGCCGCGTTATGCGACATCAAACTTGGTAATGTTCTTTTAAGAATCCACTTCAAGACTTATAGTTATGTAAAATATTTTGATTGTGACACAGGAGGTTATATTATATGACCTCAAACTGCTTTAAGCAGCTTTGGGCTAAAAAAAAAACTTTCCCATGAAAAGCGAATTGAACACGTTGGCCATGCCATATCTTAATTCCACCACTGGTTCCACTATAAAATCATCGCAGTTCACGCCTCGCGCCTCGCAGACCACCTTTTGTCTCATAGCGTTGAACCTCGAATGCCGATTAACAACGCCAATACTTTTGGGTCACTGGCAACGTGGGTCGCTGGAACTTAAGCGATTTGATAAATGCTCGAAGTTTAGTCAAAAATCTTAATCTAAGATAATTGGATGGAATCTGATATTGTTGTGCTAAATAACTGATGATAGGGAGTAACTAGGTTAGGTACCTTCTTCAAGAAAAACTTCCATGAAAAATAAACATAAAATCTACATTTAACGACTTCGTATACGGAGTTTGGTTCATTGATACGTAGGATGCTCGTTCAGACGGAAAAATATCACGCGTCAACTATTTCTACTGATTTAGTTAGTTTGAAAATTCAGCAATAAGTAACAGATCTAAATAATGTTTTCTTCTACAGGGCATACTAGGCAAGGTCTGCGGTGCAGGTTATGCAAGATGAATGTGCATACTGACTGTTTGCCGCAAGTAGGCAAATGTCAGACCAAATCGCGACTCTTGCGTCGTCAGAAGAGTACCTCCGAGATCGAGGCTCATAGGATCCACCAAGACACCGCGTTTGAGGAAGAAAGTAAGTCATCCACGCAGTTTATTACAAACTTCGCACTTCAGAACGATTCCCACAAACGGATAGAACTGAATTATTTATAAGCATACTCAGACTTTGAAATTTGGAAGACATAGCCTTGAATGATACAATTCAGATTTATACTTACCTACACATCGTGAAATATATAGCATCTAATGATAACATTCAATAAGTATTAAGACGCAATCAGAAGCAGTGGTAAGTTCTGTTATATTGAAGTAGCTTTCATCGCTTGAGAAAACTAAAATATGATCAGTCAGTACAAGTAATAAATACATCGTTCAGGAATTTACCTTGGATCTAATGATAATGAATGAGTTTTTAATGCTGCAATTTACATTGAGACACGATACACCGCTCTAAATCATCCAGCTTGCAAAAACAACGTCACGATTTTGCATAAACACGCAACAGCTAAAGTAAACACAGTCGGAAGCTAACTTCACATTGTCCAGGGGTGGAGGACGGATGGCTGCCGGGGCAGAGGCTCACCTCCTACGATGATGTTTACGATAGCTTCTATAACGAGGGTACAGTATAGTCGGAGTGAACCTTCTGCACCCTTCCGAAGCCGAGCAATCGACTATACTAACTCCAACAATGTTTTTAATAGTGTAATACGTGATAGTCTTACTTACAGAAACTTGTCCGAGAAGTATCCAATTATCAACATACTAACGATCACAACAGACACCATCCTTGCCTGACTCCACACATAAATTATTAACCAATCGAGTACCATGTAATATTTCATTTTCCTGGCGGTCGAGACTCTAATCCCATTTCGCTCGGTGCTCAGAGGAGGAAGTGGATCAGACCTACCAAGTTTTGAAGCGGGCCAACGAAATCGCGAAGCCGAGCGGCGGGGAATCGCGCGGGGGCCCCGTAGTGCGCGTGTCGGCGCCCGCGCCCGCGCCCGCTCTCGCGCCGGACGAGGCCCCGCCCGCGCGCTCCCCGGCGCGACCCAGCGCGGGGCTGGCCGTGATGCCGCAGCCCATCTCCTCTAGCTCAGGTCTGGCGCCGCACCCGAGCTCGCTCGCTTCTCCGCTCGAGTCGCGCCGTAGGCCGCCGGCCGTCGCCTGCCACCGGTGCACGCGTGACGCGCGACGGCCGACCGGCAGCTTCGATTCACTCGTTTTCAGTAGCGTCGAGTTGTTTTTGCACGCAATCCTTTAGTCGCGGGCGCAGGGCGGGGGCGGGGTGCGGTCGGTACTGAGCGCTGCTTGTCGGTAGGCACAACCTCAACAAGCTCATCGCGGCCCGATGGCGGCGTGCGGCGGAGGCTGTTCGCCGGCGTCAAGAGTTTGTCCATGTGGGGCTCGCGCTCGCGCCGCGGGTCGCCGCAGCACCGGTCCATTTCTCTGCCGGAAAGTACGCGCCCACGGCTGGCGTAGCGCCACGCTCTCTGTCTCACGGCTGCGAAAAAAGCTTTGTTTGTCCCGTCTACTGGTTTCGGTGCATCGTATTACGTTGTGTATTCAGTTTATTTTTATTTATTTTCGCAGTTGCGGTGTTAGTTTTTAGAAAATTAGGGCTAAAGCTAGACAAAGCTCGGCGTTCACCCCTAGATGCTTGAACCTCTCTCCTATCACGGAATTAAATCACTTCATGAAAAGGCATCGATGAACATGTGAACCGATTAAAATCCCCTGTTTTCCGAGTATTTTTGTTTATATGTTTTTATTCCTGTTATTTTTATTTGTGTTTTTTATTTTATTTATTTTGTGTTGTTCGCGCGTTGTCTTTGCAGAAGCGGATCAGACAGCGAGGCGAGGTTTTGGACAGCCCCTTTGTTTCATAAACGAGAACGGCGGCGATCCCCCGCAGTCGATCCTCAAGTCATCCAGTGTCAAGAAAAAATGAATGTAGACTTTTCACCCCACGGGAACGAGATCGATCGTTAATCCTATCGCCTCTCTTAGCAGAGCACTGACTCAGCGCGGCCAACGGCTAGTCGACAGCCGCCACTCGATGTTGAATATCTAAAACCCCGAAGCGCCCCGCGTTCTGTGATATGTATATTGTTACTGTTACAATAAAAGTCAGATTTTAATCAGCTTCCTTTTTCTCGTTTACCTTCCATTTTGCAATTTGCACTATATTTCACTGACGTTTCGAGCGGAAGCGCCCCGGCCTTTATCGCGCCAACATTGGATGTAAGTGGTGCATGGCTTGGCGGGGCCTGCAATGCATGCGTTTTTCTTTCGCCAAAACAAAGATAAACATTAATCTGCTGACTCTAACTTGCACTTATGGAGCTCGCAGTTTTTTAATATTAACTCGATTTTGCTTCAAATGTCACGATTTTTAACTCGCATCTATCAAAATTAACATCCCTCACATGACACCATGTATAAAGACAAATGCAGACCACCTTCAAACCACAATGTTTTGATTTTTGTTTGGCTTTATTATAGCTTTCATCTGTCTAGTTTATTTTCACTGGCGAGTACGAGGGGGCTTCTCCCTGCAGCCCACCGCAAGGCTTAGTGAAAGAATTGTTGAAACTATTATAGACTCGTTCCTGTTTATTTTGTCCACACAGGTTCGATGAAGAACTCCAAGAGTGCCCAAATGTTGAGGCAGGCAGACCGCACCAGTCCCTTACCTGGTACTAAAATGACGTATCTAAGCGATCCCTGTAGCCTATATGTTGAGAGATTCGTTGCATTGAGGAGCATTTTGTTATAAGAATCTGAAGCCACATTTTTGTTATTCTGTCCAACAAACGCTGCTGATGACGGGCTGCATCCACATAGATTTTGTTTCGTAACTTAGCCAAACTTAGCCAAATTTACAATTGCGTTACGTAACATGTTACGTAGCTTTATTCAGTAGTACTTACACCGTAGACTTTATACGATTTTGTAGCTTATCGGATAGGATCAGAATCACCATAACTGCAGGTTTTCAGAATTTATATTTTTCTGTATTTATTTCTACATTTTCCTTGATCTATTTTTTATTTTTTTATCTCTGGTAGTTTTATCTACTTTTTTTGCAATGCTTTTATGCACACTTTACTGTTGTGATTTTAACAATAATTACAGTTTGCTTGCCGTTAGTGTTTTACAATAAATATATAAATAACATTTTTAGAGAATAATTATGAATGATCTATAACATCTTTTAAACCTGGAGCTTCATCATCGTTTTGTAAACAATCACATGAAATTTTAACACCACAATCACATTTAAATTAGGACGATGATAAAGCTCCTATGATTAAGTGTAAAAACAGTAAGTAGGTACAAATTTCTTAACATTCATTGTACACTGAGTTTACAACATCCCATTATCAATCACTAGAGTCACTCACGTTAGGGTGTGTACCTATGTAAGCCGAGCAAAAGGTGTTCAAAGCTCATACTGCGTACTGTTGTAGCGCCACACTCGCCGAGACGACAAAAGTTGAACCTTAGGATGAAGAGCCTGTCGCTGGATTCTCCGGAGTGCGGGGAGCTGCGGCGTCGACCAGCAAGGGACCACGGCACCGCGCAGGGCAGTCGTGTCCTCTGTACGAACTTGTAACACCCACCCGGGTCCAAACAACCTTAACCTTAATGACCTTCAGCTTTCTGCTGCTTACGCTGATAAAGCCGCTTTTGCAGTCGTGTCGCTCCGCTAGTCTTGAGAAAACAAGCTGTTGTGGCATATAACAGTCACCATTCCCGAGTTACTGAAATTTGGCACTGTCATGATTTAGGTGTTTTATGCTTTGTTTAATTAATTCAGACACTGATTGCCCGTATAACTTTGTATCATTGGAATGCTGCGCTGTATGACACTTTGACTAAAATTTTCTAGACTAGCAGAGATCAACGCGATGTGATATGTCAAATATTTCATGCTTACATTTCGCCTTCATCTTTTCTGAAGGATCAAACCCCGGACCGGTTCTTTGGACTCCGGGAAAGTATATGTGAATCTGTGTAAATGTGAGCACAAGTGATATTTCGATCCGAAATACTTCCCTTTGGCTTAGCTTGTGTGTCATAAATAGCTGTAACGAGTCTGTGCTGTCTCTAGAGAATCTCCGTATGTGGTGCGCTTTCGACGTCGTCCCAACGATATAAATGTGATTTTTCCTTAATTTGATACGTGTTTTATATTATTATCGAGCGGGAAGCTGGAACTTCAAAATGTGAGGATATTATTGGGTTCTTTTAAACATAAAATTTTGTTTTAAAAATAACTGGAACAAAATTTTCACTTTACGATGAAAATTTTTCGATCTCATACTTGAAATCTATTTTCTAAATCATCATCACATTTGAAAATAAATCATAATCGAATTCATTTAGATTCCTCACATGTTTCCGCCAATCGTATATAATTTGCATTAATTTTTTGCGAATCTTCGTATCACATGGTATCACAGAAAATTTTAATTATATTTTTCTTTTTAGGTAAATACGAGTACAGAACACCTTGCATGAGGCATGACTTTACTAGTAACTACACGATGCATTATCGAACGCGTTCATGTATGTTTTTTTTTTATTTCATACCCCGGCAAAGAATTGTCTGTATCACCTTGATATTTTCAGTACCCTTGACGCCACTTCTGTTAAATCAATAAACACAGACTTAAAAAATATAGACCTGTTGTGTGATGAAACTGATGAGTTATGATCATAAGTCTATGTACAAAAAAATACTAAGTCAGTATCACGTTTCGTAGCTCGGAAAATGTACGCACGTGCGACTTGAGGCTTTTAAATTCACGTTTTCCTTTTAAATACGGTCTTATTTAATGTTGGTTGGTAACGCCATCATGCGATAAAAATCTGTCTTCTCGTATTGAATGGTTAACGGCAATTTAGATATCATACAATACTTTTGACAGGCAAATTGATATCAGCGACCTTATAACAATCAAACGTGTAACAAACAATAAAAAAAACGTATTTTATTTAAGTACATCTGTTTTTCAAACAAGAAAAAGAGATTTTACATTTCTTCTGAACACAGAAAATAAATGTTTAATTAAAATTAATCAAGTTGAATCAAATTTGAGTTGCCTAAATTGTATTTTTTTTTTATTAAATTAGTCTAATGGGCCAAATTGACGATTTATTGTAACTTATTTAAGTAGCTAAGCATTATATTCACCGGATCAGATCAAAATACAAGCTCAATGGCGATTGTCCTTGTGTACACAACAACACTAGGTAATCTAATATCCTTTAGCATCATGTTGGACAAGTTATTAGTGACCTTATCTGTCTATAGATACAGCAATGTTTGTCGGGGTATTATAGTTCTAATAAATAGATAAGAATGTAGAGCTAATAATGGTTTATCAAGTCTTTCAGCTGCTGATGCTTGGCATAGGTACTTAATAAGTTGTAGAAACATTAGTTATACCTAAAACTAACTAATATAATATAACTAACTAACTAACTAAACTAAATCCAAGCTATATAAAGTAAAACAATATTTTGCCAGTCTCAGATTTTTTTCTTCTCTGTGGAGCAATAATATAACGGAAAGCTAAAAGTAAAATTCAGTCAAATAAACTAAGTACTTAATTGAATTATTAAGTAAAGTTCAAAGGATTTGTCCTAAAGTAACAATTAATTTCCGTTTAGAGCTTTAAATAGCATAGATTCAGTTTCCTGTTTAGTAGCCGTTCCTGTTTGTAGTTTTAGTAACCGTCTGCTCCGAAATCGATAACATAAAAATATTACTTAATTAACAAAATGCACAATTTGTACGCTAATGAGAATATATAAAAATTTTATGTCACCGTCACCATAATTATGGTCATCATCACCAAAACACGCTTTCCACTCAAACAACAGGCTGTGAATGTTGTCTGCAAAAATATTAAGCACTTTTGATAAAAATGTGATGTACTTAATATCCAAAACCTTTTAAAATCGAAGGTATCCATCCATATCCATATCGTATATACTTAACCTGTTTTGAATTAATATTAGTAACAGATTGTTACGGAAAGGGGTTTTCCCAATGAATGAGGTGAATGACTCATGAAACACCACAACTTCCTTCAGGAAAATCAGTGAAAACGCCCCGATTCCTCTATAAGAGAAGTTGAGTATAAAGAAAATCATCTAATTCAATTGTTGGATACTACACTACCCTGTCCATAACATTCTGTTAAAACAAACAACACTCGAAACTGGAGCTAAGCATGCGTTGTACAGCACCATCGTCGCCGGTGCATAGCAGAAGGATGCTCAGCGCTCGGGGTGGAAGGATGAGCAGCGTCGAGCTCCCGGATGAACCTGACAAGAGCCTTTCTTCAAACAGCGCCAGCCCTTGCCCGTCACCTGTCAAAGGACTAAACGTAAGTGATGCAACTTCCATAGAACTCGATATATCAAATGGAGGGAGGGTTTTGCTTATCATCAGTTCAGTATCATCAAGCTGATTAGGGCAAAAAAATTATAAGATTATGGTTAGGGCCTCTGTCCGTATAGCACCAGTTCGTGCCCGTCACCTGTCAAAAGACCAAACGTAAGTGATGCACATTTATCAAGTGTAGTGTAGAGTTCGATTGTCATGAGCATCATAAGCCCGAGGAGTCGGAAGAAGTCTCCTCAGCGCTCGGGGTGGAAGAATAAGCATCTTCGAGCTCCCTGATGAATATGACAAGAACCTGCCCGTCGCCTGTGAAATTCTTAATCAAATACAAGGTTTTATTTAATTCGACTTGACCCCGATGATGGTGGCGTGATGAACTCGATGCCTTCCTCGTGGACTTATAGTCGTGGAGAGACCAGAGAGCAATAGTGGGACACTAATGGCTAGACAAGATAAGGATTTGATTGTCATGACCGCACCTGTTCTCTAAGTTTTAACATTTTATAACTAACGTAGAGTAAAAGTGTATCATCACATCATCAACCCTGGTGTTTTTCTTTTCTACAAGAAGAAAATCAGCAGTGTAAACTTCAGTCTTCAGTATTAGGTAGTCGGCCTATTCATTCTTGGGCAAATATAGGAGGTCGATCGAACTAGTGTTTGCTCGTCACATAAAGCGTACTAATATCGAATGTACGTTCGTTCCCGTAGCTTAGGGGTCAATATTTGTTGATAAATCTCTTGTCCTGTACAAAACTTGTTTGGAGACTATTTCATTTCAATTAGGTAGCTAATTCTGCTATATCGTGACATCGCGTCGCTCATAGCCATTATTGGAAGATCTAAACATAGAAACATTTCCATTTACATAATTTGTGGTTCGATATAGTTGGACCATTACTTTTATTTCGTTTTGTAAATTGTAGTAACTAACGATTCAAAATAGCAATCAGCTCAATCTACCTAGAAGGTTTTGGTAAACATATCAATCAAGGTTACGTATCAAGGTCGAGTAAAATACAAAAATATTTAGGTAGCTTGATTAATGAAACACTGTCTGACTAAAATCATATGCCTAATAGTATATAATATAGTTCTAAATCTACGTCATGGCTAAGTTATGAGTCAAACTTGACCTTCTAAGCCTTCGTCAGAATAGTATAGCACACTATTTCACTACAGACAACCATTGCAATATGGACTAAAAATAACCAATTTTCACTCTTTACTTTCAGAAGCATCAACGTCTCTTGCCGACTAATCTTTACGTCATCTTATACAACTTCAAGTCTCGTCACGCTGATGAGCTGGACCTGAAAGCAGGGTACAAAGTCACTGTGATCGACACTTCGGACCCTGACTGGTGGAAGGGTAAATGCCTGGGCAAGATCGGGTACTTCCCCTCTAAGTATTGCACGAAGCTTCAAGCTGGCGAAAGACCCTTGCAAGTCACGCATAATTTGCAGGTAGATATTTCTTTTCGATTTACCATAGCTTTGCTTTGGTCTCTAATATAGGCAGTAACTAATTCAGAGTCAACGATGGAGCAAGCCCACTTGTAAGCCTCAAAGACATTGGCAATGGTTGTCTGTAGTGAAATAGTGTGCTATACTATTCTGACGAAGGCTTAGAAGGTCAAGTTTGACTCATAACTTAGCCATGACGTAGATTTAGAACTATATTATATACTATTAGGCATATGATTTTAGTCAGACAGTGTTTCATTAATCAAGCTACCTAAATATTTTTGTATTTTACTCGACCTTGATACGTAACCTTGATTGATATGTTTACCAAAACCTTCTAGGTAGATTGAGCTGATTGCTATTTTGAATCGTTAGTTACTACAATTTACAAAACGAAATAAAAGTAATGGTCCAACTATATCGAACCACAAATTATGTAAATGGAAATGTTTCTATGTTTAGATCTTCCAATAATGGCTATGAGCGACGCGATGTCACGATATAGCAGAATTAGCTACCTAATTGAAATGAAATAGTCTCCAAACAAGTTTTGTACAGGACAAGAGATTTATCAACAAATATTGACCCCTAAGCTACGGGAACGAACGTACATTCGATATTAGTACGCTTTATGTGACGAGCAAACACTAGTTCGATCGACCTCCTATATTTGCCCAAGAATGAATAGGCCGACTACCTAATACTGAAGACTGAAGTTTACACTGCTGATTTTCTTCTTGTAGAAAAGAAAAACACCAGGGTTGATGATGTGATGATACACTTTTACTCTACGTTAGTTATAAAATGTTAAAACTTAGAGAACAGGTGCGGTCATGACAATCAAATCCTTATCTTGTCTAGCCATTAGTGTCCCACTATTGCTCTCTGGTCTCTCCACGACTATAAGTCCACGAGGAAGGCATCGAGTTCATCACGCCACCATCATCGGGGTCAAGTCGAATTAAATAAAACCTTGTATTTGATTAAGAATTTCACAGGCGACGGGCAGGTTCTTGTCATATTCATCAGGGAGCTCGAAGATGCTTATTCTTCCACCCCGAGCGCTGAGGAGACTTCTTCCGACTCCTCGGGCTTATGATGCTCATGACAATCGAACTCTACACTACACTTGATAAATGTGCATCACTTACGTTTGGTCTTTTGACAGGTGACGGGCACGAACTGGTGCTATACGGACAGAGGCCCTAACCATAATCTTATAATTTTTTTGCCCTAATCAGCTTGATGATACTGAACTGATGATAAGCAAAACCCTCCCTCCATTTGATATATCGAGTTCTATGGGAAGTTGCATCACTTACGTTTAGTCCTTTGACAGGTGACGGGCAAGGGCTGGCGCTGTTTGAAGAAAGGCTCTTGTCAGGTTCATCCGGGAGCTCGACGCTGCTCATCCTTCCACCCCCGAGCGCTGAGCATCCTTCTGCTATGCACCGGCGACGATGGTGCTGTACAACGCATGCTTAGCTCCAGTTTCGAGTGTTGTTTGTTTTAACAGAATGTTATGGGACAGGGTAGTGTAGTATCCAACAATTGAATTAGATGATTTTCTTTATACTCAACTTCTCTTATAGAGGAATCGGGGCGTTTTCACTGATTTTCCTGAAGGAAGTTGTGGTGTTTCATGAGTCATTCACCTCATTCATTGGGAAAACCCCTTTCCGTAACAATCTGTTACTAATATTAATTCAAAACAGGTTAAGTATATACGATATGGATATGGATGGATACCTTCGATTTTAAAAGGTTTTGGATATTAAGTACATCACATTTTTATCAAAAGTGCTTAATATTTTTGCAGACAACATTCACAGCCTGTTGTTTGAGTGGAAAGCGTGTTTTGGTGATGATGACCATAATTATGGTGACGGTGACATAAAATTTTTATATATTCTCATTAGCGTACAAATTGTGCATTTTGTTAATTAAGTAATATTTTTATGTTATCGATTTCGGAGCAGACGGTTACTAAAACTACAAACAGGAACGGCTACTAAACAGGAAACTGAATCTATGCTATTTAAAGCTCTAAACGGAAATTAATTGTTACTTTAGGACAAATCCTTTGAACTTTACTTAATAATTCAATTAAGTACTTAGTTTATTTGACTGAATTTTACTTTTAGCTTTCCGTTATATTATTGCTCCACAGAGAAGAAAAAAATCTGAGACTGGCAAAATATTGTTTTACTTTATATAGCTTGGATTTAGTTTAGTTAGTTAGTTAGTTATATTATATTAGTTAGTTTTAGGTATAACTAATGTTTCTACAACTTATTAAGTACCTATGCCAAGCATCAGCAGCTGAAAGACTTGATAAACCATTAATTAGCTCTACATTCTTATCTATTTATTAGAACTATAATACCCCGACAAACATTGCTGTATCTATAGACAGATAAGGTCACTAATAACTTGTCCAACATGATGCTAAAGGATATTAGATTACCTAGTGTTGTTGTGTACACAAGGACAATCGCCATTGAGCTTGTATTTTGATCTGATCCGGTGAATATAATGCTTAGCTACTTAAATAAGTTACAATAAATCGTCAATTTGGCCCATTAGACTAATTTAATAAAAAAAAAAATACAATTTAGGCAACTCAAATTTGATTCAACTTGATTAATTTTAATTAAACATTTATTTTCTGTGTTCAGAAGAAATGTAAAATCTCTTTTTCTTGTTTGAAAAACAGATGTACTTAAATAAAATACGTTTTTTTTATTGTTTGTTACACGTTTGATTGTTATAAGGTCGCTGATATCAATTTGCCTGTCAAAAGTATTGTATGATATCTAAATTGCCGTTAACCATTCAATACGAGAAGACAGATTTTTATCGCATGATGGCGTTACCAACCAACATTAAATAAGACCGTATTTAAAAGGAAAACGTGAATTTAAAAGCCTCAAGTCGCACGTGCGTACATTTTCCGAGCTACGAAACGTGATACTGACTTAGTATTTTTTTTGTACATAGACTTATGATCATAACTCATCAGTTTCATCACACAACAGGTCTATATTTTTTAAGTCTGTGTTTATTGATTTAACAGAAGTGGCGTCAAGGGTACTGAAAATATCAAGGTGATACAGACAATTCTTTGCCGGGGTATGAAATAAAAAAAAAACATACATGAACGCGTTCGATAATGCATCGTGTAGTTACTAGTAAAGTCATGCCTCATGCAAGGTGTTCTGTACTCGTATTTACCTAAAAAGAAAAATATAATTAAAATTTTCTGTGATACCATGTGATACGAAGATTCGC
>JARACY010000734.1:0-78484 GCA_029255725.1 Scrobipalpa atriplicella | reverse complement strand
AGATCCCATCAGTTCGCAGCATCTGGTACACGAGAGCGAGCTCTGTTAAATCATACAAACATTTATTGTTTCCAAACTTGTGAATGTTGCCAGGTCGAAAAAATATGAAAATCCGCATTGTTTGCCGTTTTCCGAGATTTTTAGCAACACCAGTATTTTTATGGAGGATTTATTTAGTTGAAACTAGTACTGAACACGCTAAGCTAAGTCCGATTAAAAATCAGCTCTTGAGACAGACAGCGACTTTGAGTTCGTATCAAAAATGTCATTTCAGTACAAATGTGAACGTAATATTGATCTCAATGTTGAGATCCGCTTAAAATACAAGCCATAGTGGTTTACACTTAATTTTTTTAGAATTGCAGAAGTCACAAATGAAGGGAAACCTTTTCTACTGAAATACAAAGGTCCAAGATAGTCAATTGTGAAAAAAATGTTCTAAATTGAATTAATGTATGAGTACACAAGATTCAAAAGGCAATCTTAAAACAATTTAAAAAACACTACTTACTAGGTATCAATTATAGCTGTTTTTTACATATAAAATTTTCCATTACTAAAATAGCGGAAAATATTTCCTAAATGGCTGTCACGTTTGAAAAACTTAGGTGATATTTCCAGAACTTATGGGAGCATTCACTTTATGAGAGTTTGAAGAAATGTCGATAAATTTTAACGGTATTTTAGACTAATAACAATTGTAAAGTATTTTCTCGGTAAGATATTAAACCGTTTGGAAAGTACTAGGGTCATGTACCTGCAGGTGTTTTTTAAGCAATAAACTTCTCTTTCTTATTTTTATGAGTATTGTGTAGCTATCTCGAACCATTAAATTGTTTCATTTTCCATGTTTTATGGGATATTTAACATGGTTTTTATTATTATTTCAAAATTGACGTGCATTTTTATCTTAGAGTATATAATTTCAATCTTGTAATTGTTCTTACACGAAATTAAAATACATATTTCAATCTTGAGTACCTATATTCTTTAAATGAAAATGTATTCCTACTTCTTCTAACTACTTTTTCATTGTTCACCAGGTACTCTACATAATAGGAAATACTTCGTAGACATCCGTAGACACTTTTTTCTACCAATCTACGAGATCCAGCGCTAAGTTGCTACGCCGTAGAACTATCAGCATAATTAATGACTAAACAACAAAATAAGTACTTATTGTTCCCGACAGAATGACTAATTAGATGAGATGTGCATTAGAAAACCTTTACCTACGTTCATTCACAACTTGCGGACGCGGGTAAAACTAATGTGTTTGCAAAAACAATAACACAAGAGAATAATTTATACAATTATGTCGCTGCAAAATTATTGTTGTGTGAAATTTTAAAATCTAGCTACATTATAAACAAACGATTGGTTGGGTTCAGTACACTTAATGCACACTAGTTAAAATTGTTTTTATTTGACAGTATGTGACAATATTTCTGCCACAATAACTTCTAAGATGATATAAACAATTTTATACTAATATGATAATCATACCTTTTGCATTTGCCTAATGCAGAGCAGAAAGCTTTCCATTTCGTCATGAATCATAATTATTATTATTTGATCTTTGGAATGCTAGTGTGATGTAAAAGTAACTTATGAAGCGATACCGGAAGAAACTATTTCGGAAACGCGAAATAAGTTTTGTCCCGAGCAATATCGATGCCGAAGGAAGTTTCGACCGATGTAATTTATAGTTCTCTCTGGAGTCAGCGGAAAGTAGGGTAAAATACAATACAATTCAAATTCTATTACATCCGAATAGAAAAGGGCGTTGACCCTTCTTACCGCCCATGTCGTCATTTAATGGGCACTTTTCCACTAGACGGCACGTCAACGGCAACGGCGACGGCACGGTACCGTCGAAGCGATATCGTAGGTGAGATAATGTATGAAAATCATTGAAATTATATGACACGCTTTTCCACTTGCCGGCAAGGGCACCGTCACGGCATGTCATCGATTCCCATAGATATTGTCACGTGATCGTCGCCGTGCCGTCGCCGTTGCCGTTGACGTGCCGTCTAGTGGAAAAGCGCCCAATATTTATTTATTTATCAGTTTATTGTACACAATAAAATACATAGGATAATACAGAGAGTTAATACTTCTTGACTTGTGTACTTTATTTGCGTTTCAGTTTCATGGTATATAAAGTCTTTGCAATTTTCTTTGTGATTGAAAATTTACGTAATTATAAACTGACTGAGCAATGGAACGAGTAATATCGTTCTTTTTATATCCCGCGGTCGCTATAATGATGATATTATCTGACAACTCATATAAAATGTAGGATCAAATTCATTGCATACAATTTGATATGAGCTGTCAGATATCATCATTATAGTATTATTATTGAAAATCCACTCGCTAAGAAGAAGATTATAGTATTATTATACTCGTAGTAGACGAATTTTTTTAAAACGATTTTTTGGTTACTTCCATGCTGGACTTGGGAGTGATAGAAAAACATAGAATGTGCCAGCTGCATCTCCTCCCGGCATGCTGTAAAAACCAGCTAAGGGATTAGATTGTTCCAGTGTATTGCAATTTAGGCGATAAGCTGACAAACCGTCACTATAGCAATATACAAAATCATCTGTAATAACCCTCAAAACTTGTCAGACGTGGCGGAACGACCTCTTTGTTTAGGTCGTTTTTGAAGGCGTGATTTTATGTATGTATGTTTGTATTTTTTGTTTAAGTTTCAATTTATCTTCAATTTGACATCGTTTGTACAAATCCCTGGCTTTTCATTTGATTAACATCTTCAAATGCTTCAAACAAAAAAAAACACATTTTAATTCAATTCGTCAAGCTTTCGCAACGCTCGAGTTGGCTTCATTCATTGGAGTGCTACTTTATTTGATTTTTGACAGAAAACATCCTTTGTAAATTGAGGCTTACCAAATAATTGAAAACAAAAAAAATAAAATAGAAAAGAGTATTTTGAGTTCATAATATCTGTGAAAAGAATCGTGTTTCTCTTATTAAGGCTCGTATTTATAAAGCGCTCTCAAGATTGAGAGCAATATTAAGTATGGATTTGACAGATCGTTTTGTACTGAAATGACATTTCTGATACGAACTCAAACTCACTGTCACACTTGAGAGCTCGATTATAAATACAGGCCTAAATTAGTTCTAGTTGAGTTTATTTGACTTGATTGTGACTTATATCTAGCAAACTAATAGATTAGCTTACCAATAATAAAAAATCAGACATAAAGACACGTCAAAAACTTTGTAAAGCAACCATTTTTGTAAGAATGACGGCATTCATAGAAAGTAATACAAAAGTAACTAAAAAATTTAGTTTAGTCTAGTTTTGTGAAACTAAATTTTGAGTTACTTTTGTGTAACCTTTTTATGATGAAGCCCTTTTTTACAAAATGGTTTTATAACAGCCGCTGACGTTCTGCCTGCACCGTAAGCGGTGTAGAGTAGGCGTGATTTTATGTCCGTAATTTATAATCCAAAGATTAAACAGTCTATTCCCATTCCTAGGCTATTTCTTCTGGCTATGACTATGTCATAACAACCGATTGGGTTTTAACAATCAAGGACCTAGAAGACATTAAATATAGTATTAGGAGTTTAGGACTTAAGTTGGTAGTATTTTATCACCCTCCAAAGTAGGTAATATAATCCTTCAGCCATAGATCTAGATTGTGTAAGATTCTGCAAGTCAAGCTACTTAGCGTGTGCACAAAAAATACCAGTCCGACTGAAGTCAATTCAATTTTCAGTCGTTACTGTTGTTAATACACGTATTAAATAAGCATTATTGAAAAGCTGGACTGGGATTGATAGAAAATCATAGAATTTTCCAGCTACTTCCTCTTCCGGGACATACTGTACTAAATCAGTAGAGGGTGACGAGGGTTTCAGCATCAGCAACAGAATACTACAATAGTTACTATGTTTCAGTTTCTGAATATAGCAATACAGGCAATTAGCTGAAACCCCTCGTCACCCTCTACTGATTTGTACAGTATGTCCCGGAAGAGAAGTAGCTGGAAAATTCTATGATTTTCTATCAATCCCAGTCCAGCTTTTCAATAATGCTTAATTAATACGTGTATTAACAACAGTAACGACTGAAATTGAATTGACTTCAGTCGGACTGGTATTTTTTGTGCACACGCTAAGTAGCTTGACTTGCAGAATCTTACACAATCTAGATCTATGGCTGAAGGATTATATTACCTACTTTGGAGGGTGATAAAATACTACCAACTTAAGTCCTAAACTCCTAATACTATATTTAATGTCTTCTAGGTCCTTGATTGTTAAACCCAATCGGTTGTTATGACATAGTCATAGCCAGAAGAAATAGCCCTAGGAATGGGAATAGACTGTTTAATCTTTGGATTATAAATTACGGACATAAAATCACGCCCTACTCTACACCGCTTACGGTGCAGGCAGAACGTCAGCGGCTTTATAAAACCATTTTGTAAAAAGGGCTTCATCATAAAAAGGTTACACAAAAGTAACTCAAAATTTAGTTTCACAAAACTAGACTAAACTAAATTTTTTAGTTACTTTTGTATTACTTTCTATGATGCCGTCATTCTTACAAAATGGTTTTTACAAAAGTTTTTGACGTGTCTTTATGTCTGATTTTTTATTATTGGTAAGCTAATCTATTAGTTTGCTAGATATAAGTCACAATCAAGTCAAATAAACTCAACTAAACTAATTTAGGCCTGTATTTATAATCAGCTCTCAAGTGTGACAGTGAGTTTGAGTTCGTATCAGAAATGTCATTTCAGTACAAAACGATCTGTCAAATCCATACTTAATATTGCTCTCAATCTTGAGAGCGCTTTATAAATACGAGCCTTAATAAGAGAAACACGATTCTTTTCACAGATATTATGAACTCAAAATACTCTTTCTATTTTATTTTTTTTGTTTCAATTATTTGGTAGAGCGCCTCAATTTTACAAAGGATGTTTTCTGTCAAAAATCAAATAAAGTAGCACTCCAATGAATGAAGCCAACTCGAGCGTTGCGAAAGCTTGACGAATTGAATTAAAATGTGTTTTTTTTTGTTTGAAGCATTTGAAGATGTTAATCAAATGAAAAGCCAGGATTTGTACAAACGATGTCAAATTGAAGATAAATTGAAACTTAAACAAAAAATACAAACATACATACATAAAATCACGCCTTCAAAAACGACCTAAACAAAGGTCGTTCCGCCACGTCTGACAAGTTTTGAGGGTTATTACAGATGATTTTGTATATTGCTATAGTGACGGTTTGTCAGCTTATCGCCTAAATTGCAATACACTGGAACAATCTAATCCCTTAGCTGGTTTTTACAGCATGCCCGGGAGGAGATGCAGCTGGCACATTCTATGTTTTTCTATCACTCCCAGTCCAGCATGGAAGTAACCAAAAAATCGTTTTAAAAAAATTCGTCTACTACGAGTATAATAATACTATAATCTTCTTCTTAGCGAGTGGATTTTCAATAATAATACTATAATGATGATATCTGACAGCTCATACAAATTGTATGCAATGAATTTGATCCTACATTTTATATGAGTTGTCAGATAATATCATCATTATAGCGACCGCGGGATATAAAAAGAACGATATTACTCGTTCCATTGCTCAGTCAGTTTATAATTACGTAAATTTTCAATCACAAAGAAAATTGCAAAGACTTTTATACCATGAAACTGAAACGCAAATAAGTACACAAGTCAAGAAGTATTAACTCTCTGTATTATCCTTTGTATTTTATTGTGTACAATAAACTGATAAATAAATAAATATTGGGCGCTTTTCCACTAGACGGCACGTCAACGGCAACGGCGACGGCACGGCGACGATCACGTGACAATATCTATGGGAATCGATGACATGCCGTGACGGTGCCTTGCCGGCAAGTGGAAAAGCGTGTCATATAATTTCAATGATTTTCATACATTATCTCACCTACGATATCGTCGACGGTACCGTGCCGTCGCCGTTGCCGTTGACGTGCCGTCTAGTGGAAAAGTGCCCATTAAATGACGACATGGGCGGTAAGAAGGGTCAACGCCCTTTTCTATTTCGATGTAATAAATTGAATTTGTATTGTATTTTACCCTACTTTCCGCTGACTCCAGAGAAACTATAAATTACATCGGTCGAAACTTCCTTCGGCATCGATATTGCTCGGGACAAAACTTATTTCGCGTTCCGAAATAGTTTCTTCCGGTATCGCTTCATAAGTTACTTTTACATCACTAGCATTCCAAAGATCAAATAATAATAATTATGATTCATGACGAAATGGAAAGCTTTCTGCTCTGCATTAGGCAAATGCAAAAGGAATGATTATCATATTAGTATAAAATTGTTTATATCATCTTAGAAGTTATGTGGCAGAAATATTGTCACATACTGTCAAATAAAAACAATTTTACTAGTGTGCATTAAGTGTACTGAACCCAACCAATCGTTTGTTTATAATGTAGCTAGATTTTAAAATTTCACACAACAATAATTTTGCAGCGACATAATGTATAAATTATTCTCTTGTGTTATTGTTTTCGCAAACACATTAGTTTTACCCGCGTCCGCAAGTTGTGAATGAACGTAGGTAAAGTTTTCAATGCACATCTCATCTAATTAGTCATTCTGTCGGGAACAATAAGTACTTATTTTGTTGTTTAGTCATTAATTATGCTGATAGTTCTACGGCGTAGCAACTTAGCGCTGGATCTCGTAGATTGTAGAAAAAAGTGTCTACGGATGTCTACGAAGTATTTCCTATTATGTAGAGTACCTGTGAACAATGAAAAAGTAGTTAGAAGAAGTAGGAATACATTTTCATTTAAAGAATATAGGTACTCAAGATTGAAATATGTATTTTATTTCGTGTAAGAACAATTACAAGATTGAAATTATATACTCTAAGATAAAATGCACGTCAATTTTGAAATAATAATAAAACCATGTTAAATATCCCATAAAACATGGAAAATGAAACAATTTAATGGGTTCGAGATAGCTACACAATACTCATAAAATAAGAAGAGAAGTTTATTGCTTAAAAAACACCTGCAGGTACATGACCCTAGTACTTTCCAAACGGTTTAATATCTTACCGAGAAAATACTTTACAATTGTTATTAGTCTAAAATACCGTTAAAATTTATCGACCATTTCTTCAAACTCTCATAAAGTGAATGCTCCCATAAGTTCTGGAAATATCACCTAAGTTTTCAAACGTGACAGCCATTTAGGAAATATTTTCCGCTATTTTAGTAATGGAAAATTTTATATGTAAAAACAGCTATAATTGATACCTAGTAAGTAGTTTTTTAAATTGTTTTAAGATTGCCTTTGAATCTTGTGTACTCATACATTAATTCAATTAGAACATTTTTTTCACAATTGACTATCTTGTGACCTTTGTATTTCAGTAGAAAAGGTTTCCCTTCATTTGTGACTTCTGCAATTCTAAAAAATTAAGTGTAAACCACTATGGCTTGTATTTTAAAGCGATCTCAACATTGAGATCAATATTACGTTCACATTTGTACTGAAATGACATTTTTGATACGAACTCAAAGTCGCTGTCAGTCTCAAGAGCTGATTTTTAATCGGACTTAGCTTAGGTGTTCAGGTACTAGTTTCAACTAAATAAATCCTCCATAAAAATACTGGTGTTGCTAAAAATCTCGGAAAACGGCAAACAATGCGGATTTTCATATTTTTCGACCTGGCAACATTCACAAGTTTGGAAACAATAAATGTTTGTATGATTTAACAGAGCTCGCTCTCGTGTACCAGATGCTGCGACAGATGGGAAGTCGTTAAGGTTGCATTATACTGTGCTTATAGCAGGTACAGTGGCATTCAGAACATTGTTACCATGTTGAGTAGGATTATCTTTGTTACCCTGTGCGGTAAAGACCATTCAACGATTTTCTCAAAAATATTTTTATTTCTATTTCCGGGGTGTTGTAAAATTTATAATCAAAAATTCTTCCACTGCGATCGCCAATCCGTCTATGAATCATAGTGATTGTGGCAACTCCCCCGATGTAGTGGAAATTTATAAGGTTTTGGGGGTTACTCAGCCAATGAAACTCAACACCATTAAGAGGCCTAACCATA
This sequence comes from Scrobipalpa atriplicella, assembly GCA_029255725.1. Classification (NCBI taxonomy): domain Eukaryota; kingdom Metazoa; phylum Arthropoda; class Insecta; order Lepidoptera; family Gelechiidae; genus Scrobipalpa; species Scrobipalpa atriplicella. Next base: position 70,342 of record JARACY010000734.1, on the reverse strand, counting down.
TTTCTCGGCCGGCCGAAATAGGTACTTGTCTCTCACTCACACAAACGCAGCACAGCCACGTGCTGAACAAGGAGAGTAGATTTGAACTCCCTCGGAATTAAAAACGTAAGCGACAAAATGACAAATTAGTTAAATTATGAATGAAAATTACATCAAAATCAAAAAATATTATTACAATGGATCAAGGTTAGTATGCTTTATGTTTTAAGAAAAAAAATACGTAGTAGCTCGGTTGCCTTATTCATTAAAAACCGTTTTAAGTTTTTTTAAGACCTGAATTTATGATTTTTTTTAACATGTTAAAACTGTGTTGATTGTGTTTTCAATACTTCATCGGACGAGAAATATCTCCAAGATCAATATAATATTTTTGTCAGCAAGCGTAAACGCAATACTTTGGCTAGAAATCATTTAACGCAACATCAATAAAAATATAAAGGCCCCTTAAATAGGAATTTTTTTTAGGCAGTGAAAAATAGGCAACAAAATTACCATTTCAGTCAGACAATTCGTATGAAAAAAAGAGAAAGCTTTTTCATTTCCTGAAAGAATTTCCTGTTGAAAGTTGTTCAGTCTCACTGAGAAAAGTCTTTAGTTTGCGGGAAGCTGTCCCTTACACCCCGTAAACCTTAGAGTAGTATGTTCTGTCCGTGACTGTACTTATGTATTGTACGAGTACGATTTATCATGAGAAGTATGAGAAGTGTTTCCTGGTGGATAATCTACGTTCGTAGTGTGATCTATGATCAGTATAATATTATGAGGTTGTTGTGAAACAAACACTGTTAATGTAGTTTAGATTCTTGGATGTAAATAACAATATTTAATATGAAACTGACTCTTTTAGTTTTACGCTTGTGTTCCTTATGTAACATACATACATACATAAAATCACGCCTTTATCCCTAATGGGGTAGGCAGAGCGTAAACGACCTAAACAAAGGTCGTTCCGCCACGTCTGACAAGTTTTGAGGGTTATTCCATCCAGATAAATCTGTATATTGCTAATAGTGACAGGTTGTCAGCCCATCGCCTAAAAAATTACAATACTGAAATCCTCGGATCCCTTAGCTGATTTTTACAGCATGCCCGGGAGGAGAAGCAGCTGGCACATTCTATGTTTTTCTATCACTCCCAGTCCAGCATGGAAGTATGTATGTGTTTGCACGTATGTGTTCCTTGTGTAAGCTTAGTAATAAATAACCGTCTTCCCTGCTTCTGAATTTAATTGTGTTGGGCTACTACCAAAAACCTAGAATGCCGATGTATGCTTGGTAATGGAAGAAACTAGCACATTCTATGTTTTTTTTTTTCAGGGAAAGGTTTAGCGTGGAAGTTCAGACAGATAAAAAAAACTAAAAAAAAATGAAGTTTGCGTATGTGACGAATCATATTGTTTTACTAAGTGGCTCTAGTGTCGCGGAAAACTATTCTAATGTTCTTGCTTATTTTACGGTTCTTTTGAAGGTTTATTACGCTTTCATTTTTATGTTTGTTTATGTACAAATCCGTTTAGTATTCAGTCTACATGATAGAAAGGCGATAAATTCCAAAAGAAAACGAGCTACCAAATCCTTTTTATATAAAAAACTACTACAATAAATCCTGGATTGTAGCGAAACGTTATACCTGACATCGGATAAATTTCAGTGACACGTATTTTTCTCACAACCGTATTTTTCATGACATGATATACCTCTACTACTACAATCACTCGTCTACTCACGATTCCTTTCAACTGAAATATAACAGTATATTCTATATTATTACGAAGATAAGCAAACTGAAAAGACAGATGAATAGAGCCTTGAATTGAAAAATCAAAGTACTCATACAGTTTTTTTTTTTTCAACCTATTTAATGTAATATTGCATTATGGAATTTTCCAGGCTCGCTATTGGTAAGTTTGGCTATACGATCCCTCTGGTGGTGGTAGGTTTCCGAGAAGGCTGTAGGGCTGGAGCACAATTGATGTGAATGGTCATGGTTAACCACTTACAAGGTGGACCGACGTTCTGGTGAAGGTCGCGGTAGACTGCTGGATGCGGAATGCACTAGACTGATCAACGTAGAGATCATTAGGTGAGTCCTATGTCTCGCAGTAGACCAGTGGACGTCTATTGGCTGAGACGATGACTACGACGAATTATGTGACTATTTGGTTGTGGAAAGAAAATATTGATGGATGACCAAACATTAGGCCGATTCTTCGAAACGTAATCGTTTCACAAATGAAGTAAGTAACTTTAGACGGATTACCAAACCTTCGGGCTTCCGTATCTGTAACAAAAGTTGGTGAAACGTCGCCAGCTGTTTTAAATGTCTTTCATTTGTAAGGATTTGTGGTTTTCAATCGTGCATTGATTGTGGTTTCAAATCACGTGCTAGGATCATTTGTAAACCTTTTGTCAAGAGAAATGAGCAAGCTCTTCACAGGAAAGGAATAAGAGGTAAAACATAGTTGTACAAGTGTTCAAATACAGAGTTATTATTTATCTACTACGCAAACTGATAGGTATGCACAGAAAACATAATTGGAACAACTTTAAAAAAAAGTGGACAGCGAAAAAGAATTTGGCTTAAAGAAGAAAGAAATGACTGCGGCGACGAGACAATTTGTATCGGGAAGTTAAAATTTATTTACACTTGTAACTCTATATCAATTAAGGCTCATCCTACTGTACAATCAATGTGTGTGTTTGTTTACTACCGTTTAGTTTTTAAGGAATACTTATGTACAGTTTGAAGATTCTGTTCAAATTTTAAATAATTGCGGAGTTTTCCTTGAATAAAGTCGTTCAACAACACAATCTAGGGATGTTATCCCAGACCCCTACAGACTAATAAAATCCAGTTTATATGACATCCATCAGTCTCTATTACTCCATTTTATATTCACTAAAGTACCATCAAATCTCAACTTAAGTTTAAGTGCAAATAGTCTTACATAGATTTTTAAAGGCGCACTAGGTTATAAACTCGAAAGAGAGTACCGCCTCAGAAGTGCCCATAAATATTTTTATAGTTTCGAGAGAATCCAAGTTTGAGATAAGCCTGAAATATTCAGTCTAGTGACTTGTATTTGATCTTCCTGCTTTTTATATATTTTATTTTGTTAGAAATGGGTTTGCTCTTGACTTCAGTCTAGGTCGGGAGCGAGTGAGACGGAGTCGACGATGAAGCGAGCTCACCCAGAAGATGCCTGTTCCCTCTAACTTTGAAGTATTGAGGGTTGTATGCATTCGAAAACACAGATGCAGGTAGTGAGTTCCACTCTTTTTCCGTGAGCACTATGAAAAAGTTTTGGAAGCGCTTAGTCCGTATTGGTGGAATATCAACCAGGTAAATATGGTATCCTGAAGTGCGTCTAGATGATATTATAATAGGTGGAACAGGTAGGTAATGGTAAAACTGCAGGATGTTTCAGCTGCTACTCTTTTGAGCAAAAGCCAGTGGGAATCTTCTATAACTCTCTGGTAGACTGGAGGCAAAAGATAAAAATAGAATGTGTTTTGCTTGGCTTGATGCTTCTACCTGCTGTACAACTCAGCATAGGAATTCGAGGGTTTCAGTGTATTGTATTTTAGGCGTTGGGCTGACAAACTGTCGCTATCATTCCACTGCTGGACAATGGGCCTCCCCAAAATTTTGGGGGTAGTGCCATACTCACCACGCTTGGCAGGCGGGTTGGTGAGCGCAGTAGAAGTTTTCCATTCACAGGGAACGTTGCTGCCTATTCCCTGGATTTATCCCTTAGTTGCCTCTTACGACACCCACAGGAAGTAATGGAGTGATGCTATTCTAATCCGGCACCTCACAGGCAAACTGACGCTATAGCGATACACATTTAAATCTAATATTACCTTGAATATGTCCTACGCTCTGCCTGAGTGAGAATGGAAATATGAGAATCGAGTGCTTTGGAGCTCTGCTTATTCCGTAAAGATTATATGGTTTTACTACATGAAGGCTAGTTTTTCACTATATCTACCTACAACATTTCAGAAGAAGCGCTCATAAATGTTTTTATAGTTTTCGAGACTTACGTTTTAGGATGCCCGTAATCCACTTGTCGACCGTAAAAGTGAGACTTAATGACTAATTTAATATTATATTAGGGAATCTGCGAAATTATGTTGTAAAATGTCAGTATATGGGCTAACAAGCCCGGATGGTGTAGTGGATAGGGCCGCGGCCTTCTGTGCAGGAGGTCGTGGTTCGAATACCACCATGTACCAATGTGTTTTTCAGTTTTTGATATTCATCATACAGTATGCCCAGGAAGAGATGCAGCTGAAACATTCTATGTTTTCTTATCGCTCTAAGAACCGCATTGGAGCAATAAAAAAAAAATAGGAATTTTCGCACTCACAGTGTCTCAAAAGAGGTCGCAGGTTCAAATCCTACCCGTGGTAAAATTTAAATTTCTTTCTTTTCATATAAAAAAAATATACGAGTAAGTAGTTTTATTGCCTGCTGTAAACAAAACGAAGTGTTAACGATTAGTTCTGTGTATATATATGTAAGCCAGTTGCTGTATTTTATTATGGACATAATTGTCAGACAAGCCACTACTTGCACGCTTCACAGTTGGAGATTAGGTTGAAGGTATGCTGAGCTTTACGTATTTTATTGTTTGAGTGACTCATCCCTAAGTTATTGTAAATACTGATTAATTTAGTTTTGAATTACTTTAAAGTAGGTAGATATCCATTATGATTTTTATTTTGTAAGTATTTTACATCTTAGAAATGGGTTTGCTCTTGCCTCTAGCTAGACACAAGGTCTGGGATGACAGTGACAGAGTCAACAATGAAGCGAGCTCATCCAAAAGATGCCTGTCATCCTGTCATGTTACTGGCACTCACGCACGAAAAACAGCAAGCTGTTTGGCACCGGACTCCGGTGAAAGGGTGGTCGCGAGCCAGGCGATATTTAATTTAAATAGCCTAGACCAAATACATAAATAAATATTACGTGGGCAGAACATGTGCCTACGGCTAGTATTTATAAAGCGATCTCAAGTTTAAGAGCAATATTAAGTTTGGATTTGACAGGTCGTTTTGTACTGAAATGACATTTCTGATATAAACTCAAATTCGCTGTCACTCTTGAGAGCTGACTTTAAATACGACCCTACGATCTTGGGAGGTTGTGCAACTATCTAATACCGTATCAAAAGTTATTCTGAGGTCAAAGGTTCAAACTCGAGTCGCGTTAAATTTCAATGTAATAAGTTACTTTGTCTTTCACATCTTTTCATGCATCATTTAATCTAGATAATGTTCAACATAAATACAGTCAAAAAACTGCCTGCTAGTTATACAAGTTACCATATCAGTCTTTTAGTTTGTCTATTTTAATAATACGGTTTTTGTTTACTCGGTTATTCTGTACGTATGTATAGCAGGATAGGTTAGGTTACTGTGTACTTATTTGGTGACGAATAAATATTTTATATTTCTATTTTTCTATTTCTATTAGGTTAGATCAGCATCAGGTGCGGGCGGGCGCATTCAGATATCGATCCCATAGTTTCTGTCTATGAAGCGGTTTAAAATCTCTGATAACCAGGTTCGTTGGGTTATTTTTCTACTCGACTACATACACAACTGAAGAATATTATTATGTTTACTGATTTGATTAAGTATTTTATCACGCTAGAAGAAAATATTTATCACTCAGTGTGTTTCAAACCTAACTAGACATGTGGTCATTAGCCCCCGCTCGGTGCAAATTTCGCTGGTTTATCTCATGCAGTGAGTTTAACATAGATGTAAGTAATGGGTACATTCTATACTGCTGGCGTTGTGCCAGCTACACATTGTTGCCTAGATGGATTACGCTTCGTAGCAACCACGTAGCAACACTGTAGCGGCTTTACTACGGCGTAGAGACGGCGTAAGAGTAATATTGGCTTTTGAGTGAGTTAGTTTTATCGTCAAATCTGTCTCATACTAAATTGACAAGAACAAAGCCAAGTTTCCAAAATACATATGATGAACTCACTCAGGCTTCGAATTATAGGCTCGTATTTATAAAGCGATCTCAAGATCGAGGGCAATATTAAGTATGGATTTGACAGATCGTTTTGTACTGAAATGACATTTCTGATACGAACTCAAACTCGCTGTCACTCTTGAGAGCTGATTATAAATACGGGCCTGACTTTGAAATACTGTTTCACTTGCGCTGTACCAACAAAACTGCAATATGATAAACAAAAAAATACTCTATTTTTCGGCGCTCTCGAAAAATTTTAACGCATAGATACTGCATCGATATTGGTGGAGAGACAATGAGACTATGGGTTTTATTTTCCTCGAAGGTGTTGAAGGCACCATTGGTATCACTGGAAATACAACCTTAATCGGTCGGTAATCATTACCTTGTTCTCTCAGCATACAATGTAGTATTTTATTTCAAACCTACTAGAAATGGGATGAAAATTATGCTATGCCAACATAAATAAACATGTTTATCTGGTAAAAGCTATGTATCGAAGGCTATTTCAAATCAAATATATTTGATTCTAAGGCTCGTATTTATAAAGCGATCTCAAGTTTGAGAGCGATATTAAGTGTGGAATTAACAGGCCTTTTTGTATTAAAATGACATTTCTGATTCAGACTCAAACTCGCTGTCACTCTTGAGAGCTGATTATAAATACGGGCCTAAGTAGGGTACATACCAGACGTATTTCAAATAAAAATTATTGCAGGGTCAGACCTTACTTTACAAAGAAGGAATTTTTGCTAAAATAAATTTTCTTTCAAATGGATAAACCCGCCTCTGAAAATCCTCGAGGGAAAGTACATTCTTTACCGACGGAATAAATGTTGCGGAATATTTCTTTTGGGAAAGTTTATTTGTGTGTAAATTCATTTGCATATTACTTGGACAAAAAAAAAAGTATACGAATATAAAAAATTATGCCAAACTAAGTCCGTATAATTTATGTTATTTCAGCTATACGTTTAGATGTAGTAGGTAAAGGTAGATATAGAATAGGTAAGGTCATTGGAAACACAGTAAATCTTAGGCTCGTATTTATAATCAGCTGTCAAGAGTGACAGCGAATTTGAGTTCGTATCAGAAATGTAATTTTAGTACAAAACGGCCTGTCAAATCCATACTTAATATTGCGCTCAATCTTGAGATCGCTTTATAAATACGAGTCTTAATTCTCCTCTTCCTCTCTGGTCGGTCCTTCATGACTTCATGTTTTGGTCGGATTGCAATTTCGAGTGTACAAATTGTCTCCATCGGCTTCTGTCAGTTGCCAAATTGACGATAGAGTTAAATGGAGTGTTTCTGTATCTTTCAGCTGGTCAAACCATGTAGTGGGTAGCGGCCTCTGGCCTTCCTTGTGTATTACAACTATTATCAGCTTTTTGATGCGGTTATTTCCGCGTCTCTTTATATGGTCAAAGTAACTGAGCACATGCTGGTGACACGTTTTTGAAAGACTCTCTTTAATTTGGAGACGACTACTACTACAGGAGTCCGGCGACAAAGAGCTTACTCATGGGCGCTTTTCCACTAGACGGCACGGAACCGGCTACGGCATGTCATCGATTCCCATAGGTATTGTCACGTGATCGTCGCTGTGCCGGTGCCGTGCCGTCTAGTGGAAAAGCGCCCTATTATCTACACTGCCGTCTCGATTGTCACTTGTCTTGACTAGATTCGAGAGCAAAATCATCGCAAACAAACGAAAATACAGCTTGATACACAAGATCAAACCAAATTCACCTCAGTACCTACACACCCGTTTGCTTCTGATATCTTTGAGGAAAACCAATAACTACTCTCAAGGTCGTACATCACTCAGTTGTCGAAGGCACTCGATATTTTACGCCCCTGTCATCCCTGCTTTATTAGGGCCAGTTCACACCGGGAAGCAACGCAATGCGACGCGGCGCGAAGCTGCTTGATGCATCTCGTTGTACCACGAAGTGACAGGTTGAACCGCGCGGCAATGAAATACTTTTTGCATAGTAGGTAAATGGAGTTCGATGTTGCAGTCAATTCTCCCGACATCATACTAATTTTAATTCTTAGATAGCGCTGTCACTTTCTTAACTTTGACATTCCTAAGCTGACGTAAGATTTCTAAACTGATTTAGGTGTCTTACGTCAGTTTAGCAATGTCACCGTCATTGTGTTTACTTGCTATCTTGTTCTTATTTCAAAGTTAATTAGAATTGCTGTCACTGTTCATCCATCACGCTCTTGAACATTGCGTGCCGCGTCGCGTCGCTTCCCGGTGTGATCTGACCCTTAGATAGCAAATCGATTGGAGGTAGATTGCTCGAGAAACCATAATGCCTACTTGATGGCATACGTGGTGGGAAATTTCATTTCAATATTATTGGATGAGCGACGACCTAGGTATATACATAATATATTGTGATGCAGTGTTAGTATAAAATTACGTGACAGAAATGGCAACTGTATGGGCGCTTTTCCACTAGACGTCACGTCAACGGCAACGGCGACGGCACGGCGACGATCACGTGACAATATCTATGGGAATCGATGACATGCCGTGACGGTGCCGTGCCGTCAAGTGGAAAAGCGTGTCATATAATTTCATTGATTATCATACATTATCTCACCTACGATATCGTTGACGGTACCGTGCCGTCGCCGTTGCCGTTGACGTGCCGTCTAGTGGAAAAGCGCCCTTATGGGCAACAGCATTTCTTGTGAATGTGACTCTGTACTACGCTCGTCAATCCGCCTGTATGGTGAATATTGCAATTGCAAATACAAAAATGAAGTGCCAATCGGGAGAGGCCCATGTCCAGCTGCGGACTTTTGTGGCTCATGATTTATTTGATCAATGGTACGGGTAAGTAGGTATTAACAAAAAATAAAATTGGACGAGAAAAAAATATTCTTGCTCTATTTAGACGACATTCTAAACAGGTTAAACCTACTGTAAGGTTTTGGGTCACTGTTAAATTTTCAGAGATACGAGTATCTTACGTCAACTTGTCCCAGCGCGGTATCTTTTCCGGACACGAAAAGGAATGTTTCTGCCACCATGTTCCTTAAAATTGTACTTTGTGCACCTTTATGTGGACGACGCCTTAACCCTTTACGGCATACGAGTCCACATAAATGACCATTTTTTTATCAGTTATTTTTACTCAGTAAAAGAGTCTAAACAAAAATAAATTGTCAAAAATGGGTGGACATATTTGGACTCGTATGCGTTAATGGTTTAAGGGCCCCTTCTCTGAAATTTATGTTTCTAAATCATGTTGTTTTCATAGATATCATCATATTTAAAATCCTAAAAATAATTACGACTCTTCTAGCTTCTAATATCATTTTTCAATTTCACCCCGGAAGAACGATTTGAATTTCTTTGATTATAAAACGCTTTAACCTAACCTTTCAGTGATAATTCGCTCCCTTATCGGTTTTTTATGGTATCAAAACCATAATATTCCTTAAGAGAAATAATTTTCCTTTCATTACAACACCCAGCTGGTTTAACAAAGAGATAAGAAGGTATTTATTAATCAGTACCGAAGATACAAGATTCCTATATTGTCTCATTCCTATGTATTTATTAAGGACAAATAAGGAAGTAATTAAGGGATATTAGTCACATTATTAATGTTGTCGTCAAGTGGACTTATAAATAGGCGGATCCAGTTTGAGAAATGACTCCATTCTGGATGGTAAATAATTAGCTGATCAAAATTAAGGGCGGGGAGGTACCCTTGAAACTGAACTACTTTCTCCAAACATAGATAGGTCGAATTATGAAAAATAAAAATGTTACTAGGTAAATGTTGTCGGTTGCTATGTTTATGTTCCTTGGAAAAAGTTATTATTATTATTATTATTATTTAATAATAGCCGAGCAGCAGAATTGCTGATGTGGCTATATCCGCAGCTGGTGTGTGCGCTAATATTTAATTTAAGTCCATTATTTATGATTCACTTAAAAGTCCTTCACATTGTATTTTAAAGTTATTAAAAAATTATCTCTGAGTGAATTTGTTTTCATAGCGTATGGCGTTAAAAATACTTCTAATATTTGTTTGGGTATATTCATTCTTCTTTATACCTATACATAATATAGCAGATGAGTAAGTTATTTTATTACGTCACCTTTAAAGATTATGATAATCTCACTTTGTAGATTTTGTACCTGCAAAAAAAGAAGGCCGAAGTTTAGGTTAACGGACAAAACATAATATAATGATTACAATATTACCTACCAATTTGCATGATATGGGTCGTTCTTCAGAAATGATTCTTCGGGTCACTTTAGTGGCGAATTTTTTTTGTGCGTTTTTGGCATTTTTTTATATTGGAGAATAATGAAGAGATCAATAGAAGTTTAATTACAAAAAATTACTCATATCTAACCACAGGTTACAACAGAATTAATTTTCGAAATTTTTGATGCCACCAAACGTGACATATTGTGCCACTCGAGTGACCTTGTTATTATTATGAGGAAAAAGTGAAAGATTACCACCGTCAGCATGAGTTTAATATCCTTTTTGATTACTTTTAATGATATTATAACAGTTTGTTTACTTCAAAAACTTAAATGCGAACTGCAAATCTTATCCTGAAATCTCTTACCTTATAATAAGTAAATGGAAAATCCCTTCAAGGCATAGTCGCAATTTCAGCAATTATTACCGTTAAATGGAAACCTTCCAACTGGACCATCCCGTATCGACCCCTGGAGAAATCGACCAAGCTACCACTAAAATCACCACGACGCCATTTTGTGGTGATTGGAGAAAGCTCAAGGATGGTCAAGCCAAGAACAAAATGCAACCACTCCCACAACACTTGCGAGTCCTGCTAGAGGAAAAGAAGCGCCAGAAAGTTCTTCACCAGCTTCCCTCCATTAAAGAACCATCTCAACCACCTCACCAACTGAATCAAACATGAGTTGGGGGAAATCTACCCAAGAAAACCATTTAAGCAATCATCCAAGTCTTCAACGGGATCCTCAGAACTGGTCATTTCCACACACCATGGAAAAGCGCAAAAGTCATTGTGCTTCCGAAGCCAGACAAGAACTTGGCCAACCCGGAGAGTTGCCCATCTTATTGCTCCCAACGCTCTCCAAATTATTTGAGAAGTTTATCCTGCCTCACATAGCCAAGCATAGCCTCTCAAGACCAGAACAGTTCGGGTTTCGCTAAGAGCATTCCACAACTCTCTTACCTGCTAGAGTGAACCATGACATGGCTACGAGGATGAACAAGATGGAATACTCGGTGTTCGTAATAATTGACATGGAAAAGGCATTCGACAGGGTGTGGAACGACGGGCTCGTCAACAAACTGTCGAAAACCTCAACACCCAGCCAGAAGGATCGTCAAGACCATCGAGTCATTCCTCAGAGGCAGAAACTTCCACGTGGCCGTCGAAGGTGCCAGATCCACTGAACACCCAATCGAAGCGGGAGTCCCTCAAGGGAGCTGGCTGTCTCTCCCCGGCGTGTTATTCCATCTACACGGACGACATACCCAGAGTGGGTGACGTTTAATTGGCTCTAATCGCTGACGATGCGGCCTTCATCTTAGCGTCCTACAAACCACAGCATGCAGCCAAGAAAATGCAGCTGACGGTCGACGCGCTCCCAGACTGGTTGAGCCATTGGCGCGTGAAAGCAAACGTTGCCAAGACACAGGCTCTAATCACAGTAAGATGCCACATACCATCCCCACTTCGCCTCCATTGGCAGGAGTTCAAAAGCCCTATCAAACATCTCGGTATAAACATAGACAGGAACCTCACCATGAAAAAACACGAAAGTGTGGGACAAGTCAAGGCAGCCCGAGCCAAACTGCGGCAAGATAGCAAACTGCCCACGAAAACCAAGCTCAACATCTACAAAATGTACTTGCGCGCAAGGCTGACGTACGCGGCGCCCGCTTGGTACGCTCTCGCGTGCAACTTATTGAAAAAGAAGATCAGAGCCCAGGAAAACTTAACTGTCCGATCGGCAATAAAGGCTCCAATATATATGAGAAACGATGTGCTTCACCGAGATCTCGAGTGGGAGAACATCGACCAGTTAATTGCACGACTTGCCATGGGGTCTCACCCGGTGGGCTTGACCGCGGAGGGTAGCTAAAGAAGAACCCAGGAACCGGCCTGTAGTTGCAGGCCGCGTGAATTGCCTCTCCAGGGAGCCTGAGTATGTCCGAATGAGATTTCCGCCGAGGAAGAAGTTCCGGGGTGAAGGATTATCAGTCAGCTGTCAAAAATGTTCTCCTTAAAACGAAAAGTCATAATAAACGAGCTATTAGACAAGATTATCACTATACGCTTCATAAATAATGTTTTACATAAATTACTATACAATAAGAACGCGGTATTCATATGAATTTTGTTTAAGTAATAAGATAAGTCACTTGAGTGGTGTGAAATGTCGCTTTGGTGGACAAAATGCTACCCAAATCACGCCACCCAAGTGACCGAATTTAGGGTATTTTCGCAATTTCTCTCTAAACTATGCAATAAATTCCTTTTTTTTAAATTAATCTAAAATCTCGGTTATATTTACGAGTTAATAATAGTAATAACAGATTCAAAGTGTTACTCTATCATACATTACACATGTCCACTTGAGTGATCTGCGTAAGTAGAAAAATGTTGGTCTCGAAAATTAAGCACCTTCTATTTTTTTTCGGGAACTGCGATGAGTCACCAGTCCTCTTTCCTCAGATGCCATGTCAGGACTGGCAAATGGCGGGAGTGTTTTCCTGGTCATAGTTAGCTTCGTTGAGGCGTACGAGTCGTTTCAAACCGCGCGCTCAAAAGTCTCGAAAACGTGTGACCGACACAAAGTGCTTGTTTTGTGAATGTTGGTGTTTAAATATGTGTGTAGTTTATTATTTTAAATAAATCTGTGGTTTTCCAGGATCATTTTTATGGGTAAAAAGTACGACATAGTCCAGGTAAATAAATTGCTATAAGCTTTTCAATTTCGGAAGAGCAGAGTGTGACACGCGAAGAACGCTAGTTTTGACCCCGATTTCAGGTTTCTAACTAAAGTTTTGTTTAACGTATTTTGTAATATTATGTTGAAATTAGGAATTCTAGGTAGTCAATTAAACAAACAAACATATAAAAAAGAGTTTTAAGCTGTGCGTTTTATATCATTAGAGTATTAAGCGTGTGACCGAAAATTTCGACCTCTCAAAGAATGACCCATATACTCAAAGCACAGAATATATAATAGTACTGCATACTCAAAGTTACTCCGCCGTTATCCCTTACGGGATGGGCGTTTCGTTAAACGCCTAGTAATCGGCAATGTCGCCACATCCGCCAAACTATTGAGGGTGATTTTAGATCGAAATCCGTATCGCTATTATAGTGACAGGTTGTCAGCTCATCGCCTAAAGTATATTATATTACTCCATTCTGCTTTAACCCTCGAATCTGTTTGCTGGGTTTTACTGCATAGCCGGGAAGTGAAGCAGCTGACCCGTGGCTGGCACATTTAATGTTTTTTTTGAGCTCAGTCCTACATGGTCGAAAATTTAAAATAAGCTAGATATTAAATTAATGTAAAATTTTTTTTTTTTTTATAAAAATCAAAAGAACAAAAGTTTTAAAATCGAACTCCGTTCCACTTCACTTTCGAATTTCAAATTTGGAATTCATGAGGTCTTCCGCATCAATGGGTAAGTTCGTGCCGAGTGAACCAGAAAGATTAAAGACATTTCTCAACAAGACTATTCCATTTTATACTGAAAATATTAAGGTGTAAGAAAACATAAGTAGTCTAGAGTCTAGGGCCACTAAAGAATTCCTTTATAGTAACAAAATAATTCATTAAAAATAAAACGATCGAAAAGATCATTAAAATCGATTTTTGTATCTAAGTAAACGGCTATAAATATAACATCAAATATCTTTTACTTATATTTGAATGTATGGGTAAAATACATACTTGTAAAAAAATGAAAATAAGAGACAGAAGCCCAATCACAAGTGAGTTTAAGTTTCCTAACTACCAACGGAAATACACATATTTGATATCCTGCTTTAATAAACATCAATACTTTTATTATTATTATTAACAGCCTGATATGTCCCACTGCAGGGCAAAGGCCTCCCTCCCCTTCCTCCATTTTTCCCTATCTTGGGCCACCTCCGTCCAGTTGCGGTCGTGGGCATCTATCTCGTCTCTCCATCGTTTCCTGGGACGACCTCGTTGAGAGGGACCCAATTTGTTGTTCTATTTGCCCACAGTACATTCGGCATCCTGACAACATGCCCAGCCCAGTCCCATTTGAGGCATGCTGCCTTCTGACCTAGATCAATAATTTGTGTACGGGATCTCAGCGTCGTATTTCTAACTCGGTCCATCAATCGGACCCCGAGTATATGCTGCGCTACGGTTTATCAAAGTAATTTGATATCACAATTAATAATTATATAACACTTGACAAAGATCAAAATTCACGGGCTATCCCGTATGCTACGTGATTGAATTAGGGTAGCTGTGCCTATTTCCATCCCTACAAAGGTCCGGGGTGAAGGCCAGGCCGTCTGTGACACGTTTACCCGACGAGGTATGTAAAGCAGACTATTCTCAGATGTTGGTTATGGTAAGTAGGGATTTCGGAAAACTGTATTGAAACTTTTATGGCACCTAGGCTCGTATTTATAAAGCGATCTCAAGATTGAGCGCAATATTAAGTATGGATTTGACAGGCTGTTGTGTACTGAAATGACATTTCTGATACGAACTCAAACTCGCTGTCACTCTTGAGAGCTGATTATAAATACGGGCCCTAAATACATACAGTCTGACAATATTGCTGCTTAGCTATACTTACCTATAGGGAGTAAAAAAAAATGCAGATTAAACTGCCCACGAAAATGACTGAACAACTTTCCCCAAGGAACATTGGTTGAAATATGAAAAACAAAATTTGACCCTCCCATAAAAATTGTGTCAGCGGCTCGAGTTATTTTGTATTGGAGGGCCAAATAATAATATCCTGATATTTCAAATTATGAAATCATTAAAATTTTGAAGTAACCTAAAATAAAAAAAAAGTTAACAAAATTAGATTTTCGTTATGAACGGGATTATTACCACGATTATGTTTATTGTTACCGTTCATAACAAAAATCTAATTGCAGTGAACAACCGCGAAAGTCTCAAAACTTAATTATAGTTAACAAAATATTTTAACTTATCAATACTTTACCTTTGCTTGCTTTCTAAGAAAACATATAAATCTCTTCTCTTTGACATTTTGTAATATTTTTCTGTATAAAGACGAAGTGGTCTAGACTAGACATGGTGACGAAAAATCTATCCAGACAAACGCTGTTCATCAATATATAAATGTTGGATTTTGAGGATTTTATTTATGAAGGATCTTCGCCTGAATGAGAGCAGATTTTATTTTGACTTGTATTTTATTATGTATTCTAAGTATAGACTTCATAGGACAGTTTTTTTTAATAAGTAAATTAAACAACAGAATAAAATTATCTCAATTACATTGAAAAAGAACAAGAAAACAGGGTACCACCATTATTGTGGTTTATGTAATGAAAGCAATTTGGCTAATTTCTATGTCTCGTTTTGGCCAACAAAGTAATTTGTGTTGCAATCAAATTAATATGGTAATAACAGGCGGGACATGAGTAGATGTTTCTACTTAGGATAATTTTTTTAAGACAGGTTTATTAGGTTAATGTGTAATGTAGTACGAAGTATTACCCTGGCATGCTGTAAAAACCAGCCAAGGGATTCGAGGGTTTCAGCATATTGCAATTTAATTTAGGCGTTGGGCTGACAACCTGTCACTACAGCAATATACAGATCTATCTTGAACAAACCTCAAAACTTGGAGGAACAGGGTCTGGATTATGTAATCGAAAGGAAAAACATCGAATTTCGTAAAATCAAACACTTTGCATCGAAGGGTCGCTACATCGAACGTACTTATGTTTGAGTCGTTGACGCTCTGCGTACCCCATAAGGGATACAGGCGTGATAGTATGTAAGTGTTACTAGAAAATATCGGAGTTTTAAAGCGCGCTTGAAACTGAACATCTTTTTCTATGGAAATTAGATAATGAAAAAAAGTGCTCCCTCTCCGTACAAAATGACTCGAAAATCTGATACCTTTTGAATGGGAAGTCAAAATTTTTATTTCAAGTTTCAACCTACGAGTACCTATGTTCTATAGAGAAAGATGTTGATTTTCATGATAATAATTTTATATTGTTGAAAATATTGTTGAATGAAAAAACTCGCTATATACTTGAAGAATTTCACAATTTCATATACAAAAATAATTTGTATTTCTAGCCAGAATTTCATAAAATAAACTTGAATTTAGGTGTTTACCTTCGCATTACAATGTGGTCCCTTTGTAAAGAGAGACGAAAATTTTGACACAGAAATAACCTTTGAAGCCACACTTTCTCAAATAAATTCGTAAGAACATTTTTCATTTCGAATTGCTTAAATTTAAACGGCAGGTCTGGCTGCCTAGCGCACTCCGCACCTTAGGCTCTGTAGGTATAACCTTGGGCTACGTTTCGTATCTTTATCATACTTAACACCATGATAGAAGCAAAGCTTTTGTCCCGCGATGATCCGCGGTATCTTCCATGCTGGACTATCTTCCATGCTGGACTGGGAGCAATAGAAAAACGTAGAATGTGCCAGCTGCATCTCCTCCCGGGCATGCTGTAAAAACCAGCTAAGGGATTCGAGGGTTTCAGTATATTGTAATTTAGGCGATGGGCTGACAACCTGTCACTACTGCAATATACAGATCTATCTTACTTAAACAACCCTCAAAACTTGTCAGACGTGGTGGAACGACCTTTGTTTGGGTCGTTGACGCTCTGTCTACCCCTTAAGGGATACAGGCGTGATAGTATGTATGTATGACTTTCTCTTTCGTAACGCCGTGGTTTCTAAAATTTAAATTTATTTTTTTTCAAAGTGTAGTACCGTTAACTAGGTATAAGTACAGAATGATTAGTAATGAATAACAATCCTATTAAATTCACGAATTTATTTCTTGCTGAGAATACCAAAGCGATGACACTCAGAGGCTTCTATTAACTCATTATAATTGGCTACTTTCCAACTAGTCAAATCAGCAACTTTTTATGAAATGTCAAAAACGCTTTTTTGTATGAAAATAGTAAATTATGACGTCACATTTTAGTAAATATTGACTAATCAAATCAATAACTTATATATTTTTAATTCGATTATTAAAATCTAAATGTGCATTTTTTTTTTATGATGAATGAAATCCACGATATTTTTAGCCATTAGTTTTAAGTATAAACGTTTTGAATTTTTTAAGCTACCCAGTCAAGTACCCAATTGCTTCATTAAAAGGGTATCAAATAATTTAATTTGTACTACAGTTGATTGCCCACTTCTCGAATATTCGAGAGTTTTAAGGCTCGTATTTATATAAAGCTATCTCAAGATTGAGAGCAATTGACAGGTGATTTTGTACTGGATTGACGTTTCTGATAGAACTCAAACTAGCTGTCACTCTTGAGAGCTGATTATAAATACGGGCCTAAGTATATTAAAGGGATTTTAAATTGGCCTACTTTTTCAATCTATTATTTATTTCTTACTTTTACACAAAAGAGAATGATTCGTTGTCTGTCGTTGGAGGGAAGTTTAAGACGTCGGTCCCTGTCACTGTCTCTGATGGTGGTTGTTAAACAGACCATGTCAGTGGTCTATTAGGCAGTTTAAAAACTCGAACACCAAAATTCATTGGTTCGTTGATTGATTGAACAACCCACTCAATGGAAGACCTAAACTTTCTTCTTCTTGTTGTCGTGTGGGCTTCGCGTCGACCCGATGAACCCTGGTGTCAGAGTGTATAAACCGCCTATTAGCACAGCTAATAGGCCTCTATCATAGTTTGTGTAACGACCACAATCAAAGACAGTGACTAGGACCGACGGCTTAACGTGCCCTTCGAAGCACGGAATCTTTTTTCTTTCAAACAATCAGATGATTCAGCCTGCATTGTCCTAATGAAACTAGGGAAAATTTCACATTGTCTTTATACAAATATCAACTTTGTGTTGCACCTCTACGAATCGAACCCAAGACCTCCGGATCGGGGGCCCATGGCTTGGACCACTAGACCACAGAGACAGTTGGTTATTTGCAGAAGTGATAAACTGCTTACACTTTTCAATTAACGCACTGCTGGAACTTCCACCAGCAATTTGGTGGTCACAAGTGACACATAATTAATTACAAGACAAAACCGCATGGCACTAACTTTTAATAGGTGACGACGCAGTGTATATTAATATACAGGGTGTAAAAAAATGCTGACCAATCTTTGGTTAGGTAGGGTTTGAAATAACCCGCCCATGAAACCGAACAACTTTCCTGAAAGCTTATAGGTCGAAAGATAAAAAAAAAATTGGCCCTTCCATACAAAACGACTCAAATAGTCGACGCCATTTATATGGCAGGCTGTTTTTTTTTTTTATGTTTCGACCTATGCTCCTTATGCCCATATTTATAATCAGCTCTCAAAAGTGACAGCTACTTTGAGTTCGTATCAGAAATGTCATTTTAGTACAAAACGGGCTGTCAAATCCATACTTAATATTGCTCTCAATCTTGAGATCACTTTATAAATACGAGCCTTAGAGAAAGTTGTTCAGTTTCATGGGGAGATTTAGACCCAAAAATTTTGTCAGCGAATTTTTTTCACACCCAGTATACACTACTTGCTTTCCAGGCCGCCGTCTGTGTCGCAACGTCAACCCAAGATTAATGAGTTTTCCCGTGGGAATAAAGAAGGCACTTTTGTTACTTCTTGACAAAGTAATTTTCTAATGGTGTAGACATAAATAGACAAACATACAAAAAACTCTTCCTTCAGAAAAGATAACGTAGAATATTTTATCGTTGAATGAAACTGCCTACTTCATGGGTCAACGTACGTATACCTCTGCTGATAGTTCTTAAGGGTGATCCCCGGTGCCGCCAGCGCCCTCATCAGTAAAAAAAATCAATACTCACTGAAAACGCAATGAATCGAAAATCCGGTAAACCAGATTAAAGAATAGGTACTGAAGTTTGTTTTTAGCACTATAAATTCATGATTCAGTGTTTACAGCAGTTACAGATACCAAAAGTACTAAAAGTGGCCGTTTTTCGCAAATGTTCCTTCTGTTACTACCAGGAACTATGAATTCCAACTTTATGATGTTCTAAATTATCTTCTTTGATTTTATTTCAATCTGGTTTACCGGTTTTTCGATTAATTGCTTTTTCAGTGAGTAATGATTTTTTTACTGATGAGGGCGCCACCTGGCTCAGGGTAGCCCCTTAACGAAATAGAATCGCATCTATTTTGTCTCGTAGTGGCCCTACCCAGGGTCAATGAACTCGTAATGTTATTTACTAGTAGTTCCCCGCTCTTCACGGTTCATCGATGCTCTTATTGGTTTGTTAAGCCATTATGTTATTTCATTAGTACAGTTGTTCGTCTTATTTTGCTTTCATTTCTTGCAGAATAATAAATATCACTTCGTAAGACGAAGTTGTTTTTGTTATTGTTTGATAGTAGTATGTTTTGTTATTTGCAATTAGTTTACCTTTTGATAAATCGTGAGGTGTAGTTTAGGCGATGATAATTTAGGCGATGAGCTGACAACCTGTCACTATAGCAATATACAGATCCATCTGGAATAACCCTCAAAATTAGTCAGACGTGGCGGAACGACCTATGTTTAGGTTGTTTACGCTCTGCCTACCCCATTAGGGATAAAGGCGTGATTATAATGTATGTATGTGAGGTGTAGAGCTTTGTGCTTGGGATCGACTTTTCGTGAGTTAACCAATTGGGTACTTGACTGGGTAGCTTAAAAAATTCAAAACGTTTATACTTAAAACTAATGGCTAAAAATATTGTGGATTTCATTCATCATAAAAAAAAAATGCACATTTAGATTTTAATAATCGAATTAAAAGTATATAAGTTATTGATTTGATTAGTCAATATCTACTAAAATGTGACGTCATAATTTACTATTTTCATACAAAAAAGCGTTTTTGACATTTCATAAAAAGTTGCTGATTTGACTAGTTGGAAAGTAGCCAATTGATACACGGTCGGTACAATCTGACAGTTATCTTGGCTTAAGGGTCTATGTGCTCGCGGCAACTGTCCCTTTCAAACCAATGACAGAATGCGCGCTCTGTCCTTTTCTAGCATGGGGCTGTTTCAAGCCGATTTCATATATTTTTGCATATATCTCAATGTATACAAAAAGTATTGAAAAACAGAGTTGATTATGATGTTCTTCATAATTATACGGTGATTTCGATATAACATTTGCTGTTTCTAAGCTCATAGAAATGTCACAGTTGTTCAAATTCGGCATTGAGACGCCAGATTTTCATGATATTTCTGATGATTTCCTGGTGTAATCATAGTATTTTTAGATTATATCTATGAATCTAGTTGTTCTCCATATTTTAGAGAAGCTAACCATATATAGATTTATTGAAAATTCAACTATTAACTATACTAACAAAGTCAAATGCCGGACCGTGTTTAGCCCGATTTAGAGTAGGTACTTCCCTCCTTAAAAACGACCTCATATTCTCTATTTTCTTGCACTTGACCCCACTGATTAGAGAAAGTCGCTGCCGCCTTGACCCTGTATCATGGTTTATAATCTTAAAAAAACTCATGTCTTATCAAGTGGCCAAACATCTTTCCTCTTTTCAGATACACGGAAACTGAAAACAAGTCTCGCGCGGATAGTAGATTCATTTAAATTGATGAAATGATATAAGTAGCTAAGCAGGTATACCTATTTTAACTAAGCTTATCAAAATCACAAACGTTGTTTTGTTCATTGAGTGCAAAATTCTGGTATTATTTGAACTCCATTCCATATTGAAGGCTTATCCGGTAATGCTGTGCCAGCCTGATGGAATGGAACTAATCCTCGCTATTTCAAGTTGAACACCTTTTAGGCTCGTTCTGATTGATTTCGTAGATTTCCTGTGTTTTGTTGAAGCTATGTATAGGTAGTTGTTTTTTGTTTTGAGTTGTTTTGTTACAGTGTTTTTTTTTCTTATTCATCCAATTTGTTCTTGCATGTTAATTTATCACTTTGTGAGATTTTCCCCAGTTTGGTTAGGACATTGCAGGCTGAATCACCTGATTGTCCGAGAAGAAAAAGGATTCCGTGCTAAGGAGGGCACGTTAAGCCGGTCGGTCCCGGTCGCTGTCATTGATAGTGGTCGTTACACAAATCATGTCAGAGGCCTATTAGCTGTGCATTTAGGCAGTTTAAAAAACTCTGACACCAGGGTTCATCGGGTTGATAGACTTGATACCCAAGACTGAATGTATAACAGAATGTACGTGTAGGTATTTTAATTTAGGCGATCAGCTCGCATCTCATATTTCTTATCTCTCTATTTTATCAAAATCAAGAGTTTCCCTCTTCTTGAAAGAGAATCACTCGTTATCTTCCTAAACAACGTTTAAATCTTTTAAGAGATTCTTAAAATATCAAGGAATTCTCGGGTAAGTATCTTTTACTTCAGTTTTTCTTACATAGATACATACATAATATCACGCCTGTATCCCTAAAGGGGTAGGCAGAGCGTCAACGATCCAAACAAAGATCGTTCCGCCACGTCTGACTAGTTTTGAGGGTTGTTTAAGATAGATCTGTATATTGACAGGTTGTCAGCCTACCGCCTAAATTACAATTAAATTAAATTACAATTAATTGATGTATGCATAATTTAATTTTATTGTTATAATTTATTGTCATTTTAAAACGTTCTAAATGTTACTAATAAAAATTGACTGTATGTATACCGGGTGTAAGGGACAGCGTCCCGCAAACTGATAGGGGTTGCTCAGTCAACGATACTGAACACATATCACCAGGATTTTTTTTCAGGAAATGAAAAAAAAAATTTGCTTTTCCATACAAAGTGTCTGATCGATGTGGTCATTTTGTATGAAAAAGCAAATTTTTATTTTCATTTCCTGAAAAAAAATCCTGATGGTAGTTGTTCAGTATCGTTGATTGAGCAACCCCTATAAGTTTGCGGGACGCTGTCCCTTACACCCCGTATTGTCTGATATTTAAATATATAATAATAAAACCTGAAGTGAATATTCAAGTACTTTCTTGCTTCAATAAGTCTCTAAATTTTAGATTCATTTTTGAAACCGTAAAACAACTTAATTTTCCAAGAAACTTATAATTTAGTCTTACATTAAGTAGGTATCTAACTTATATTTGCGTAACTTTAAAGTCGCATGTTGTGAATAAAACTTGATCAATTCAAATTTTGTAACAAAATGTAAACCAAGATTCAAAGCATTCAAAGTTTGAGATAACAAAACAACAATCTTTTCTGTGAATAATATTACTTTATGCTGCTATTTTTTATAGCGATAGTTTATAGTGTTGTCTTAATAGTTTTACTTTCGATGTTGCATATACAATCTTTATACGTACCTAAATAAATGGTCGTAGTCTGATTTTGAAATGTGTATAGTCTGATTATAAGATAATTAAAGATATATATTAAAAAAACATACAATATTAAACGATATTTTTTTTTAATTTTGATCTTGTCTTGGGTTTTGTGGACCAACATTTTCACGCAAAGACCTTTTGCACAGCGCCATCTCTATACGGCGGCCGGAAGCTTTAAGAAGCGATTGGACTGATGGCGCTTGCAAAAGGTTCAAGAAAAAGGTTCTTTCTATCATGTAATGTAATCTTTTCCTTCTCGCGAGATACCGTTAGTAGAAACAATAGATCAAGTAATACAGCCTTTTTTTGTTAGTATACAAACTGGTAGTGACTTTTGAGCAGTGAAAGTTGTTCAACTTCGTTGTAGTCACATCACAATGAAATTATTTTTCAAACTACAGGTTATGGTGCCAGTTTATCAGCAGGAAAACCATAGTCTTGCTTAAAAATGTACCTAAACAGTCTAAGTGTAGTACTCTATAAAAAGGCGAAATTTTACGCATTTTTTTATTGCAGATACATTTTGTATTCACGTTTTCTTAGCATACATTTCGTTTCACGGGTTCAAGTTCAACCCTCCGTAAGGAACAAAAATGTTAAGACAAATGTTTGAACAATGTCGCAGTACCTCCTAATGGAAACCACTTTGAGCGTAGCTTTGGAGTTTCACTTTTGATAAGTACAGTCGGTACAAATGCAAAAAAAGAGCGTGTGTGCCGAGAAAACGTGAAAGTGAAACTTCTTTGACATTTTTGACATTTCGACTTCCGTTCCCCGCATTGACGTATTTTCGTCACCTGACCTTGAAATTTTATTCTTAGCGCGTCTAAAGAAGTTTTACTTCAAAAATTATTTTTCAATCACAGTTCAAAATTAAACATGCGATATACGTTAATAATGTTTAATTTATATTTTACCCCCTGGCTCGGATGAGGAACACATGTGTGCCCTGAGGGACTTTAACTCTAAAAATTAAGATATGGTGTTTTTTTTACTTTCTTTGTGCTGTAGTTGATAGTAAATCCAAAGACAAACATATACTCTTTTATTTTATACCATAAACTATCAATGTCACCTAGAAAAAAATTAAAAAAACCCATTTTGAAGTTACGGGTTTTCTCACTGGCAGCGCGTTAGTGCGTTTGATTCGAATTTATTTGTATTTTTTGTATGAAATACGTATGAAAACACATAAAAACACAAAAATATACATATTTCCAAACATTTTCATACCAATTTCTCAAAAAACAAACGTGTAATTGTGTGGAAATTATTTTATTAGTATTTTCGTCAATAAAAGTGAAGTACTTACAAAGTACTTACTTTGAAAGGGTAATTTATATTTTTTATTACAATTTCTAACACCAAAAACTATTTTATTTGATAGTTTATGTATTCAAGAACAATTCCTGTAAATTTTATCCATAAACATTGTCCGAAAGTGAAAATTTGCGAAAAATTGCAAAGTTTGCAAAAAAATTTGCAATTTCCGCGACTACCGGTCGCCATTTCCGCGAGCCAGGGGGAGTATCAAATTACGCTTACTGCGCGAGCGAGAGGGTTAAAGAAGTAAATAACAACTTTAGTACCAATAGCGATACTGTTGTTGCATTTAGGTGGGATATCCCAACGAAACATTAGGTCTTTCGAAACTGCAAACTTAGCTATAATGGTGCTGGTAGTAGTCATAACAATATTATAAAAAAATACGTATTGACCATTGAATATGAATCAAACGTACCAATATCACAAAGAAAAAGGATATACAAATATTTATTATATTTTAATAACATAACTATTTTTACTGTTGATATTATATATTTTTTTAAAATCTGTATTTTTAATTTTGACAGTTAAAGTGTTAATGTTTTGAAAACATGCATATATAGAAAGCTAAAATTTTAATGCACGTCAGTTGGTTTAGAGCAGCAGCACGGTTCGCCAATGGTCGTGGATTCAAATCCCTCCGGTGCGAAATTTTTCGTTTCTATATTTATATGTTATATTTTTTTTGTAAGACGTTTAATGCTAACCCTACCAAAACCGTATTTTATGAATCCAGACATTATTGTGTGTGACGAATTCATCTCAGGTGAGTGGTCCCTACTTCTTAAAATCATTTTTTATTGTTCCCGAGATTCATTGTATTCAGATCTATACATATAATAAAACAGTAGGACCCGGTTTGTCTGTACAATGAAGGAAATTGACTAAAATGAAGTCAGGGTGATACAAGAAGACCAACAGTACACGAATTTATTTTTTTAGAATTTTTTGTCTGTCTTTCTGTCTGTCTTTCTGTCTGTCTGTCCGTTTGTCCGGGCACATCTTCGTAACCACTAGATGGATTTTCATGCAGTTTTCATTTATTGATTTGGCATATCTCAGAGCAGTGTATAGGCTTTGTTTCATCGAAATCGGTTAAGTAGAAAAAAAGTTATCGTCGATTTTCATTCCAATCCAAACCTACTTTATAGGTAACTTGCACCAATGAAAACCCGATAGATGTCGCTGTACGATTTTAAAACGCGGTATCGATGTGTTTTCGCCAAAAGTACTTAAGAACAATATCAGCTCGCGGTCGTCCCCTGGATAAGTTAAAAATCTCTGTACATTGAATATTTAAAAAAAAAAGCGTTGAGGGGGCTTCTTACACTAATTATTAGATCCCAAAAATATTTTTTTTGAATTTTTTGTCTGTCTGGTCTTTCAGTCTGTTTGTCTGGGCTAATCTCAGAATCTACTGGACCGATTTTGATGGTATTTTTTTTTATTTGACTCAGTATGACCTAGAGAATAAACTAGGATATAAATAATTACGCCGATCGACTTAGGGGGTAGGCAGGCAATTAAATCTCAGAAACTACTGGACGGATTTTGATGGAACTTTTTTCATTTAATTGAGTTTTTCTTGGACAGTAAACAAGGATATAAATAATCACGCCAATAGACTTAGGGGGTAGGCAGGAAAATTAATCTCAGAAATTACTGGACTGATTTTGATGGGACTTTTTTTATCTGACAGAGTTTTACCTGGACAGTAAACAAGGATATAAATAATCACGCGAAATGACTTAGGGGGTAGGCAGGAAATTAAATCTCAGAAACTACTGGACTGATTTTGATGGGACTTTTTTCATCTGACAGTTTTACCTGGAAAGTAAACAAGGATATAAATAATCACGAAATGACTTAGGGGGTAGACAGGAAATTGAATTTCGATTGTTTTTTAACCGATTTTGATAGATTTTTTTTTCGGGTTATTCTTTGCGGTTTGGTTATTTGTTGCTTTGTTGTTGTTTTTAAAGTAGATAAGTTACTTTATTGTAAGTAGCAATGCCTCGAAAACGACAAAATCTCACAAAAATCAGTAAAGAATGCTTAGATTCCCACTGGATGTAGAACGGGCAAAACTGTTTTTATACTAAGAATTCCACTCATTTCCAACAATTTCCCGTTCTAATTTAAGGGCACACAGTTTCCTAAAAGCCTCTGCTTAGCAATGACCATCAACAAATCCCAAAGTCAAACTCTTAAGGCTGCTGGGGTGAATCAAAGATTCAAATGCTTTTGCTTCGGCCAGTTGTATGTTGCATGTTCACGTCACGAGTGAGTAGCGCTGAGCAATTGTTTGTTTTAGCTACAGCGGGCAAGATAGAGAAATTCTGTGATTTAAAAACTTATTTATTACTTTCGCATACTTCAATGCGAACGAAGTCGCGGGCACCAGCTAGTCTCAAATAAAATAAAGAGTCGTCGACATATTCGCACAAAGCGCTTCGCTTTAATATTTGTCACGCGAATGGCTGAGGAGTGGAACTCCCTGTAGATCTTTTTCTGAAAGGTTATGTTATAACCTGGGATTTTCAAGGCAAGAGTGGATAGAATATTAAATGTGAGCCTAATCCCTCGATCAATGTCTGCATTGTCACTTCCCATGATGATATAGCGGGCGAATTATTTGCCAATTAGTACTAAAAAGCATAACAGTTGTAATTTTTTTCAAAATTGAGTGCTCAGTTTAATGTTTATTGACACAAAAATACTATTTTGCTTAAGACAGCCATCTATCGGTTGGATGGAGAAACTAGAAAGTTGAAAAGCTGTTAGCTGAGGTCGACAATTTGGTTAGGTCTGAGGAAGTTAATCATCCCTGTAATTTAAGCTGCGGCTAGCTGACTGATGAAAACTGTTTAAAACTTTTGTCATTAATTTAGCTCTATGGCTTTCTGTGTAACGTTTAGCGCACCGTTGGAAAATACTGGAATTTAATCAAGAAAGAAAACGTGATTTTTAGACAAAGTGACGCAATTTTTTACATAACAAACCAATGGGGGTTGCTCAGTCACTGAAACTCAACAACTTTAAAATAAATTTTTTCAGGAAATGAAAATTTTGTAAAAAATCTTTACAAACCAGTAAAGAGTATGCATGAATGTTTGCATAAGGGTAATTTAGACCACTTGTGTATAAATAAAGGCACCGTACTACTCCTGACTGGTGCCTCAAAGTAGATAATGTGGTAATACGTTAAGACTTAAATGAACGTGCGCATTATGAGAAGAACTATCAAATCTCAAGATAGCGGCGTTATAGCATTTATCACATAGCATTCTGACACATGTCAAATGCATACATTTTTGACATTAAATAGGAATCCTGTATGTTTATATTTTTTATCTGCTGCCTAGAAAAATGCTATAAATACAAACACTACGATCATTTAAAGATTTACTTCCAAACTAGATTTTTTCATATCTTTGTATAGCGCCATCTATCGTCTGAGGACTGCAGTTACTGCTGTAATGAAACAGCGTAGTATAACTTACAATCACCATATATCCTGTTTAATGGCCTTTTGTACACAGGTTGTGTCTTAATTTTATCAAAAACTAAATTTACAAGGTTGTCAAACTTATATGACATGCCAATTAGTGCTTTGACTCAGATGTAGGATTAAATTATAAACTTATATCCGTAAAAAAATGTTTTACTAAAATGATAACACAAAAACTGCAGGAGGGATTTTTGTACTTTTTTCCCATAATTTTTAAATGGTTTATTAAGCCTGTGGCACTGTGCTTACTCCGTAAAGGATACAGGCGTTTTTTGCGGATACTAGTTGTATGTAAATTTACATTTCGAAATACAGATTTTTTTTTAACAAAGAATGAGACGTTTTAAAAAGAGTTTTGAGACGGTTAAAATGTTATTTAAGTATTTAACCACCTTTCGCCGACAGTGTTTGCGAAGTTTTCTACAGGATTAATACCTACCTTGTTATTTAATTGGTTGCGAGCTCGCAGCGGAATCTTAAACGCTTCTGTCTGCTTGTGAGAATTTTAAACGGTTAATTTCTTATTCGTAGAGTCGCGCGTATTAGTGTTGTAGTATATATCGAAATTCTGATATTTTACACCTGTTAGTTTAATTGCCTCTGTGGTCTAGTTGTCTGAGCTGTGGGCTCCCAATCCGGCGGTCGTGGGTTCGATACGACGACACAAAGTTGACTCCAAAACTCACTCGATAAAAAACCCTGTCAGTTTTAACAAGCAGTTGTGGTGCCTAAATTCAGCGAGGGAATTGGATTTCAATCTCTGAAAGCTCTCGATCTCGAGGCGATGGATTCGCTTCCCGACGAGGAAGAATTCTTAGGTTGTTATTTTCTGAGGTTGTTATTTTCTGGCAGACTATCTGATTTCCCAAAAAGTAAGATAATTCATGCAGTCTGGTGGTCAGGTAAATAGCTGCTCATGCAAATAACTTTTCTCTGGTCGTGTCAAAATAAAATGTGCCATCAGGTTGAAGCTTGTATGTTGTGCAAAAACTGTCACTAAAAGAAGTCCCACGCAGATGGTTTATCTCAAATAGATTAAGGCACTGGCATTCCCACGCAGCGATGAAACGAATAATTTTCAAAATAATTTATCGATACAAGTTATTTTAAGAGTATCACAACACTAGTAGCGTCTTCTAGATAGATCTTTTGGGGCGGTGGACTTGAAAAAGAAATTGTGAACGGAAGGAACTTTTAAAAAGTTCAGCGATCATCGAGTTCGAAGTAGTTTGGTCTGAAATTTATGAGGTTTTAAACTTTTGGAGAGGGCAATAGATAATAATAACTGCGCACGTCAGAATCGTGGCCTCGTAGTACTTTGTCTACGGTTCTTGCTACGTTCTCGTAGCTGTAGTCAAGTAAGCGAAATACGTAACAGATAGCAGAAATAATTACTCATACTTAGATTATTGTATTTAGATCGTTAATATTCGTACGTAGGTGATAATGATAAGCAGACAAACTGACAACCCTCTCAACAACAGCACGGCCCGTATTTATAATCAGCTCTAGAGACTGACAGCGAGTTTGAGTTTGTATCAGAAATGACATTTCAGTACAAAACGACCTGTCAAATCTACACATAATATTGCTCTCAAGCTTGAGATTGCTTCATAAATACTCACAAGCCTTCCGTCCTCTTTGTCAGACAAACATTATCTACTACTACATTTCTGGGACTGTGAGCGAAAGAAAAACCATTTGCTTCTCTTCCTAGGAAGCTGAGGGCTTCAGTAAGTAGATTATATTTCAATTTAGGCCATTGGGTGGAAAACCTGAGTCATTTTTTTTTCGAAATCGCATCCCCATAATTTGACAAACGTGGCGACTACTGTCTACCCCGTATGAGATAAACGCGTGTCGGTATACTCTACACGTAGACAACTTAATGAACGATTAAACTAGATGAGAGGATAATAAAACCACAATGTCATCCATTAATTTGATGAGCAGACATAAATTGCGATGGCCATAGAGCAATTACTGCCATAGAGTGGGTGACACGTTAGCTGCTGAATAATTATTATAAGGGATTCACACCGGTGAGGAACGCGACGCGACGAGACGAGGCGCGAAGCTTCTTAAAGATGCATGTCATTGTAATGCGAAGTAACAGGCTGCACCGCGCGGTGCAGTGCGCCTACGCGAGGAATTTTCGAGTTCTGTCAATGAAATGTTTATCTTTTTGCAACTTGACAGACAATCAGATAATTCAATTTGCATTGTCTTAACCGAACTGCGAAAAAACTTACACAGTGACACAAATATCAACTTTTTGTTGAATCAAACCTACACGAGGCTGAGACCACTAGATCACGGAGACATTTACTGGTATTTAAATTTGCTAGTTCGTCTGGTGTTTATAGAAATCCAGGAACTGCATTTTATCCAAACAAAAGGAACGCTGTTCCAATGCAGTAAAACAGATTAAGGCAGCTTAAACTAAGTTTAAGCAACTATCTCGTGCCTGGAATCTGGGCAGTATAATCTAGTTTTAGTTCTCAGCTATTTATCTACTGAAGCTCAAAACAATATCACTTAATAAACATGTCTATAAAAATAAGCTCAATACAAAAGAAAAACATTACATTTTTAGTTTGGTGCCGTGACCCGGATGAAATTTTTTTCATACATTTACTCAAAACTAATGTAGGTATGTAATATTAGGGAGTTATTAATTGTTATTTTAAAATAAAGGTGTTTTTTCGACAACTTTCCATACAAATAAAAGCACCGAGTAAGGGCCGTATTCATAATCAGCTCTCAAGAGTGACAGCGAATTTGAGTTCGTATCAGAAATGTCATTTCAGTACAAAACGACCTGTCAAATCCATACTTAATATTGCTCTCAATCTTGAGATCGCTTTATAAATACGAGCCTAAATCCTCTTTACAGTTTGTATAAAGGTACAATTCCAAGTTGGACTGCACGCAGAGGTATACCTACCTATATGAAAAGCTGTAAGATAATCGCTGTAACACATGCAATTCCTAAGAAAATTGCATCCTTCTCATATCATACAGTTACCTATATATCTTATATATCATTCATTTCATCACACATTATAATATTAATTCTGGCACAAATTGACTATGAATTGTAATATTTACATAATAGGTGGCGGTAGCTGGGCTCGTGGCCGTCGCTTCTCATTAAATTGACAAATGATGATGCATTACCATTGCTACTCACACTAGTCGATCATAATTTACGTCAACAGCTTGTTGGATGGAATAAATGCGCATAGCATCTTATCCGATCCAATTCCAAATAAGAAGGAAGTCTAATTTTAGGCCGTATTTTTTTAAATGTATTTTTATCGACTCATTTAGCAAATTTTCAACAAATTTTCAAAATTCTTATCATTCGAAAGAGCTGAGGAGCTATCCTATCATCATTGGTCAGAAATATTATTATGGACGGTCGTACAACTTCAATAGAACATTTAGTAGATATCAGTATGTGTTTGATTTGAAAAGCATATTTGATTGCACGGCGATCGTACGACCGATCCGAATGATAACAATATAAGAAACCCCCTATAAGAGTTTTTCGCAAGTTTCATCAAAATCAGTTTAGTAGTTTTCAACACATAAACTATTTAAGAGCGTAGACGTCAGTGGTAGAGTTAAGTCGCATTTACGCTTTTTTCACATTATGTTCACCTCCGAAGGTATCGAACCCACGACCTCTTCATCAGGAGCCCGACTTTAACCACTAGACCGCAGAGGCTGTTTGAAACTTGTGAATAGAAGCACATGATCTTGTCTTTGTAACTTCTCATGTTAGTTTGCTTGGGATCTATGGTAGGAGCGTTCGCAAACCAGAACGTTAGTAATGAGGCCCCCAGCTCCCAATTAACGACACTTTGTGACAACTAGACCGAGCCATATTAGCACGTCAAAGGTACATAATATACCTATGTTACTGTATATCATATAGTATAGGTTGGGTTGGGTTAGAACCATTTACATTATTCATTTACCCAAGGGCTTCAAGTGTTCCGCCATAATAGAAAGCCGACTTCTTCAACTTGGACGATTAAAAAAAAAAGCTTTACTTCTTTATAAATATAAAAATAATCCTGTGACATAAACATTATTTCATTTCATTTAAATAGTTATT
This sequence comes from Scrobipalpa atriplicella, assembly GCA_029255725.1. Classification (NCBI taxonomy): domain Eukaryota; kingdom Metazoa; phylum Arthropoda; class Insecta; order Lepidoptera; family Gelechiidae; genus Scrobipalpa; species Scrobipalpa atriplicella. Next base: position 38,813 of record JARACY010000734.1, on the reverse strand, counting down.
TGTTATTCCAACAATAGATCCCATTGTCATAATCATAATTATTGATTAATTAGTCTCATAGTCCAATAATCTTATCTTTATCACGAACAAATATTTGAAATTGAATTTTACAAAGGGCATTAATTACGTGCAGTATTTCATTCGTGCAGTATATTCTCAGTTTGTACTCACAATACTAAAACAGTAGTATCTTGGGATCAAACTTATATAACAAAAACTCGATCAATGGGCAAAGTAAGTTCAAATTCAAGTTCTTAAGTGGAAGAGTATAGAGAACTCTCTAGAACTGAGTATTCAAAAGTTTGGGCGCAGGCCCTGGAAGTTTTAAAACATTGGAAAGTAAATTGTAAATTGTGGTTTTAAGAATTGGTTTTAAATAATATGTTTAAAGATTTTTCTAAAGATCATCTTAACATCAGATATTGGTACATAATTATTTAATTGTCACATTTTCTGTCTAACGCATATCCCTATAAATTTTCCGTATTTCACAAAAAAAATCAGAGTTTACATGTGTATTATTTATTATCATAATGCTGTTTAACCACAGAATATAAAACAATAGGGCACCAATTATACGTGACCACATTTTCAATATAAATGTTCAAAGGTTGTACTCACTCACTTTTCGTTGAAAATATTGTACATGCTTATTTAATTAATACACTTTTATTGTTTTATACAAACAAATTAAATGCAAAAAGAACAGTACGAAGCATAGCATTTAGGTTAGGTTTAATAAGTTTTTCCGTGGGAATCAGAAATTTGTCCGTAGGTTTTATTAGCCCCCGGCAACTAGAAATTCATGAAAAAGTCGCGTCGCGTTTCAATACCGTGTTTGTACTTTATAAGACAGTCAGGTGGGAGTCAGGAGGTTTAATTAGGGTAATAGGCCAAAGACAGCCTCTGGGATCAAGATCATGTTGTTTTATTAGCAACACTATGATATTTCCTTTGTCCTGGACCCTGGAGTTAAATAAGGGGCATAATTACTACAAAATTGGACGTTCTACCCTTTCCTAAACCCGACTCTGCGGTTGGTGTAATGAGTATGATAATGTGATTGGGCCGGTGGTTATCCGCACGCCTGAAAAACGAGAGCGGTTTCTGTGACAAATTGGCATGATCGACATGCCCTTCGAAACTAAGAGTCCCCTAATTTATTTTACAGAAAATCAATTGATTCAGCGTGCATTGACCTTACCAAACTTGGAACAATAATTTATAGAAACTTGATAGATAAAATTGACTTGGTGTGGATCGTGATCCTGGGATGTGGTCTGAGTCAATTTCACATCCACATCCTCCAGATTAAGACGAAAGAGGTAGTCAGGACTATTAATGTGGAATGTCCGACCTTTAACCTAATTCTGTGGCGGGTGTAATGATTATGATGATGTGATTGGGCCGATGTAATCCGCAAGCCTGAAATACGATAGCGGTTTCTGTGACAAATTGCCATCATCGACGTGCCCTTCGAAACCTTGAGTCACCATACTGACTTGTCACATTCTGATTTGAGAAGTCGCTGCCGCGCTAGCTCCATTTACTCTTCTGTGGTGTGACAACATGTATGCATTGTCCAAACCAAACATGTGACATGATGTCATTATTCTAAGGTAATAAAGGTAATGATAAGTATGTGCATAGATTAGGTCGCTTAACTCAAGTCTGAAACTATGTGCTTTGGGATAAGTTCATAAATTTCGTGGGAAGAAATAACCCAGTTGGCTTTAAAATCAATGAAATTTCACTAAGTACGGCAAGCATCGAAGAAAATGATCTCCTTTGATCATTGATTTTGTGTGCCTGTATTGATTGCTTATACAAAAGTAGGTAATTATTAAGTAATAATCTGTGTTAAAGTCTTTTTTTTGAAAAGTAAAGTGGTAACCTTATTCAGCTAAGCTTTTATTTCAGGTAGGTAAGGTTTATTATCGTGACTACCAACTTTTCATGTTAGCTCATCTGAATTCGCATTTATTTCATTTTTATCGCTCACTTTGTTTTAGTTATTGTTCCCATTCTCGTTATAATGTATAACAACATTAACAAAACTTTTTCGGAAAAGTCTGAATTCAAATGTAGAGTAAGGTAAATTACTTTTATTTTTGTTTGAAGATGGTTTGAAGTACTTTATAAATTTTGTAAAGTAGCACAAAAGCAGGTTTTTAAAGGCACGGTTTTAAACACAGCATACTGGACACAACTGTGACCCGTAAATCAACTAGTTGATTATATTAATATTGTAGGATGAGAACAGAACTAGGGACATTAAGGCTCGTATTTATAAAGCGATCTCAAGATTGAGAGCAATTTTAAGTATGGATTTGACAGATCCTTTTGTACTGAAATGACATTTCTGATACGAACTCAAACTCGCTGTCATTCTTAAAAGCTGATCATAAATACGGGCCTAAGTACCGATTTTGTCTGATAATTAATTACTAGGACCTATGAATACCCTCTCTCAATAGACATATTGCGTGTGGTCCAACTCTATATTATGGTATTTAAACGTATTCCTCTATTCTCTATTGAGTTGTCTATCTTGACGACTTCATGAATGGCGCAAATGATGAGAACGAAAACAATAGTACTTTGCTTTAATAGGTTATGGCTACTGGCTTATATTTGATTTTTCCGCCACCATTTTTAAAAAAATCGGGAAAACAGGACTTAATTATTTCAGGCGCGGGTAAAATTGCGGGGCGGAAAACTAGTAAATAGTTAATGGGAGCAATTCGTATGCGCTCAAAATCACTAAATCATGACTGAAATTGTTACCTGTCTTTTTCTATTACGCGAGAACTGAAAGGGACGGCAATAATTTTAGTTAATTAAGTCGTGTCGTCAAATAATCGGTAGCAATACATCTGAATTGATCACACAGCTATATAATTTTACATGCAATATCTCTCTGATATTTTATAATTTGATCATAAAACCATGCAACATGCAAAATTTGTCAAGGAAATAACAATTTTAACATGGCTATGATAAAATTGAATTCCATGTAGAGCACATTCAGTTGGGTCGCAGCCAAATATGAAATATTTCTGGCAATGTCAAGTGCCATATTTTAATAATTTGCTGACGTTGCGATAACTGGCTTGAAATAAAGCTACTTAATTTAAAAACAAACACTTAAGTTTTTTTCATGTGTATTTTTCTTCTTATCTCGTTTTTTGTTACAAAATACTGAGTTTGTTACATAAGTGTAACCAGGCTAGCTTTGAAAATGTAGACGTTTATCGACACGATAGTTTCAAAAAATACTTGAAAAAATTAAAACTAAAACTACTATATACTTAATTATTTCTGGAATTTTCTTTTTACTGAGCCATTCAAAACCTGTCTATCATATAAGGGATATTGTATAATTCATTATGCCTAATTCAAAAGTATGTTTGAAACCTTCTAATTTATTCGCCCTTAAATTTTTAACATCCATTTGAATCCAATCGAAAATGTAGTCGGAAAATCGAAGTAATTCTACTTGTAACGCAATGTCGAGCCAATCCAGCGTATAAAAGGCACACACAGCTCCACTCAGGCCATTGTCCACTTCCGATAGAGCGTTTGATTGGAGCTACGAGTGGTGTGGAGTCGCTATTTGTAGTATTTGTAGACTTAGAGGTCTTTACTCACTCGTGCGATTGTTTGCGCCTTCAACATCGGCGTCCAATGCTGCTTGTGTCCATGCTGGACGAAAATAATAACACATAATGAAATTAGGTTATTATCTTCCTGGTCAATTATTCTTCTTCTTAGCGAGTCGATGGAACACGAGAAATAGCATCGGAGCGGCCCAGAATTCAGCCACTTGTATTGCGGATTGACCGCCTTCCATTTATTAAAGGCCAGGCAGGCAAAAAGCAAAATTCCTCTACACGGGCATATATATACAGGGTGGCCCAAAGAGTGACGTCCAAAGACAAAAATCAGATTCCTTAGGTCGAGGGGTATCCAAATCACCCCCATGTATGTTCAGCGATTTTTAATGGTTTAGGAGTTATGAATATTTTAAGTAATTTTCGAGGAAAATCGACCTGAGTGGCTTATTTATTTTTTATTATTTTTTGGGTTAAGTATTTTCACAAGGTTTTTCTTTTGATATTATCCTATTGAATGGTTCTAGTAACCATAAAAGTTTCAGCATCCTTGCTCTAATGTAAGTTAATTATTTTTTAATCGGAATTTAGAATTTCAAGTCCGTGCTAGTCCGTTATGAATTTTTAACTTGAAATTAAAAATTGATTAAGGTAATCCCATAGCCTCAAACTAATTTTAAAAACTCCGCTGGACTCTTAAGTAACATTAAAATCGAAAAAAAGTTGTACTTTAGGGGGCATTATTCACAGAAATCAGCCTTTAAAGGTGGGTAGAGGGAAAATTCCTAAGTTAGCAAATTGATTTAAAAAATAAAAAGGAAATGTTTTATCATTAATACTGAACAATTAAGTGAGGAAGTGTGTCAAATTATCGCAAAAATAAAATAATTTGATGTAAAATTAAACATTTCAATTTTTATTCAATTTATGATTTTTGTGGAATGTCCTACACTTTGTGGATTTGCTTACGATTTCTTTTTCGTGACTTATTTAACAGGTAAATGTGTGGAAGAGATAGCAACTGTGAAACTTTTTGATGCGAAAAAGTAAGTTTTTTAACATTTAATTAATTTTTTTATTAAAAAATCCTTACAAATCTGACATTTTGTATTTTTCTGATACTTCTCACCTGCTACATGGCTATCGATACAGAAATCATAAGCAAATCCACAAAGTGAAGCATTTTCTTAGGACATTTCACTCAAACATCATAAATTTAATAAAAATTGTTTTTATTTTACAACAAATTATTTATTTTTTCCGGTAACTTGACACACTTCCTAACTTAATTGTTCATTATTAATGATAAAACACTTACCTTTTATTTTTTAAATCGATTTGCAAACTTAGGAATTTTCCCTCTACCCACCTTTAAAGGCTGATTTCTGTGGATAATGCCCCCTTAAGTACAACTTTTTTTCAATTTTAATGTTACTTAAGAGTCCAGCGGAGTTTTTAAAATTAGTTTGAGGCTATGGGATTACCTCAATCAATTTTTAATTTCAAGTTAAAAATTCATAACGGACTAGCACGGACTTGAAATTCTAAATTCCGATTAAAAAATAATTAACTTACATTAGAGCAAGGATGCTGAAACTTTTATGGTTACTAGAACCATTCAATAGGATAATATCAAAAGAAAAACCTTGTGAAAATACTTAACCCAAAAAATAATAAAAAATAAATAAGCCACTCAGGTCGATTTTCCTCGAAAATTACTTAAAATATTCATAACTCCTAAACCATTAAAAATCGCTGAACATACATGGGGGTGATTTGGATACCCCTCGACCTAAGGAATCTGATTTTTGTCTTTGGACGTCACTCTTTGGGCCACCCTAATGTAATGTAATGTATAATGGAATTGAGACGATACATTGACACCTGTTACCTACATCAAAATAAATATTCTGTAATGTCATAGTGTGTAGGAGCCCATATGGTCACAAGTTTCGATGCAAACAAGCAATGTACAGCAAGACGCCAGTTGCAAACGCACGAGTAACGAAAGGGCCTATCTGTTTCAATATGTTCTGCGTCCGTTTGAACTTCCATTTAAACAAAGATAAACCATCTGCTAGATGTTTGCTAATGGATGTATGCTCCTTTCATTGGGAGTCAGAGTTTGAATTGAGTGTAACTTCCAGCTATTTGATTGAGGAGAGTGATAGAGTCTATCTTTAAAACAACACGACACTTGGGCCCGAATTAATAATCAGCCCTTAAGGGTGACAGCGAGTTTGAGTTCGAATCCAAAATGTCATTTACGTACAAAACTCAAAAGGACCTGTGAAATTCATACGTATGAGTCTCTCGGAGCGGTGAAATCTCATATAATAGTAATTTTGTGCCTGAAAATAACTTACCAAATAAAATAAAAAATACTACGCGATTGGAATCAAAATCGCAATTGGAACCTGGCACTGAATATTACAACCGAAGCAATGAGTCAAGTAACAATGAAAAAGCAATTGAGAATGGAGCGGGAAATTCAATACTTCATTTTTCTTCGAGCGCGAGGCAAAAAATACAATAAGACTGTGGAAGATACTCGCACGTGCTTATGTACGATATGGCACCGGTTGCTAGCGGACTTTTAGACGGTGGAAGTCACAAGATTTTTTAGGGTAATTGCTTTGGCTCGTATTTATAAAGCGATCTCAAGTTTGACATCAATATTAAGTATGGATTTGACAGGTCGTTTTGTACTGAAATGACATTTCTGACTACTTGAGAGCTGTTTATAAATACGGGCCTTTGATTGATAATTTTCTGTGATTAAGCCCTGTTTACAAAACTGTGATGCGACAGTCGTATCTCACAAATCTGCGAGCTCGCACGGCGCATCGCAAGAACTTGCAAATTGATTCGCATCGCAACTAGCATCGTATATTTCCCCGTTGCAGCAAAGCATCGCATCGCAGTTTTGTGAGCCTAATCTAGAGTCTTATCTTGAAATCTTATTAGCTGGAACTTGGAATCCCTTTCCAATTTTTAGTCACTCTAGTAACTACCTCTGATTTGCTAACTTGTCCATTGTCGCAACCTCGTCAAAAAAGGCGTGTTTTCAAAATTGGAACTCTTTGTACCATATATGACTAAAAAACTACATTGACAAGGTTCATTTTCCGTCAAGATGTTGGATACTAGAAATTTTACTAGGTGATGAAAAACTTTGTAGGTATATCTCCCGAAAGCAATTTGAAACTATAAAATTATTCAATAATCCCTTCACACCCGCTCATACCTACAATTTAAACCGTTTGAAAAGCAAGGCGTATATCACGATAAAGAAACACCCTGAACTATTTTATGAGAATCTGCTACCCCCAGTTTATGTGCTACCCCGAGCTTATGAAAAGGGTATCATTATGTCCACGTTTTATATAGCGGGCTACGTCAGCTGACTTTGCTAGTAAAATGCACTTTTTAGTGCAGTTTGGACTTAATATGAGTGTTGTTTGGGATCACAATTTGTTTTACGTTATGTTTCCGTACGTATTTTATTACTAAACGATGAACAAGTGTTATTCATATTAGTAAAACAAACGACAACTCACTTGTATGTTTAACGAAGATGTTGAAGAATTGACCTCAAAGTTTCGACCCTTTACGAGGGCCTTCTTTATGGAGAGGGAAAATCACACACCAACGCCGTGTGTGACCTTCGACTGCGGTTCGCTGCTCTTATTTCTCATACATATTTAAAAAAAAAGAGCGTGTGTGCCAAGCACACAAGTTAGAAGTGAAACTTTTTTGACTTTTTTAACATTTCGACTTCCGTCCCAGCCTCATCATGCGTGACGTATTTCCGTGACGCGACCTTGAAATTTTACTCTCAACGCGCATAAAGAAGTTTCACTTCAAAAAAACTTTTGCTTCATAATAAGTTCTATATTACACCTCTACCTTCCTTGTCTTGAGCTGGTCTTCCACTGATGCTTTAGCCCTGATCCTCAGGTCATGGAGGCGAGAGAGTACACGGTGGAATGCACATATTCCTTCGCCTGCATGGTCTGAGGAGCTGAGCACCACGCCTTGTTCTTCACCTTCGCCGACCAGGATTTTACAATACAATACAAGACAACTTAATTTGTATTCAAGAAAACGCATCCAATACACCTAATTTGTAACAAAATAATAAGGGTTCTTAGTTGACTACGGAACCCTAAAATGTATAACACAGGTGGCCTTATTCTAAGGTAGCAATTTCTGACAGACAACCTTTGACATTGAAATATTCAACAATAGGTAGTAATTAAACACAACATTTTGATACAACAATAACAGTGAAATATTTGCTACAAAAGTTTCCTTGATAAACTTAACTTGCATCGAAACTGAAAGAATAAGCCAGCTATTAACAATATTAAATCCTAGTACTACAATAACAATGTATCTTTTATAACTGCCATAATAATATCGGCAATTTAGCTACTGGACCATTACAATACCAATATAAAGTAATACGCCTTATTATGGTTAATCACAGATACGGAAACGAGAAGACACTTCGTAAAAATTGTAATATAGAAAAAAAAGTTATTTCTGTTAGGCGTAAGACAAATGTTCAAATAAACTTTAATATTACTGATCATGAGTTATACTTACAATAAATTTAAAGTCGCCTTTTTACAAAAACAATATTACTTTTATTATATTGGGGTTCCTTTAATATTTTGTGAAAAAGCTTACTCTAAAAACAAGAAACAAAAAAAAGACGTGACAGGTTGTCAGGCCATTGTCTAAATTACATACAATACATTATAACCCTCGAATCCCTTTTGCTGATTTCTACAGCAAGCCTGGAAGAAAGGACAGCTAGAACATGTATTTCTATCGCTCCCAGTCCAGCATGAGCAGAATAATATGTCCCTGATACCCTTGGTCAATCAACACAGTATATCATAACTTAAGCTATAAAACGTGGACGATATTGTACAATGAAAGGAACGTATCATTTAATAGTCCATACAAATTCAGTGAATGCAGTAAATACGTACGACAAGGCATAAAATGAAGTTGGGCCGGCCGCTGCCTCCGTAGTCTGAGCCATGGGCTCAAGATCCGGAGGTCCTGGGATCGATCCCCAGGGGGAGGAGTGGGGGGGGGGGGGGGACACAAATATAATATTTCTCAATTTATCACTTTGTGAGATTTTCCCCAGTTTGGTTAGATATTGTTAGGTATGGTAGGACATTGCAGACTGAAGCACCTGATTGTCTGGACGAAAAAGTACTTCGTAAGTAAAAGTACATTAAGTCGTCGGTCCCGCTCACTGTCTTTGCTAGTGGTCGTTACACAAAACCACGTCAGAGGCCTATTAGCTGTGCTATAAGGCGGTTTACACAAAAACGACGAAAAGACGGTTTAAAAACTCTGACACCAGGGTTCATCGGATCGATCGACTCGAAACCCACACAACAAGAGAAGATGTCAAAAATGTTGTTGGCTGCATTAGTTCCTTTTTTCACCACTTTCATTTAATACCTTGTCGTAATATAAAAATAAATAGGGTTGATAGAATCATAATTTTGAAGATAATGTTTTACTTTATGTGGTTTGAAACTGCTAACGATTTATGGCGTCGTATAAAAAATGTTTTTGTCATTATTTATACGTCAGGATTTTCACGTGAATGAAAAATGACAGTTATAAAAAAAATAGAAAGCGTTTTCCACGTATATTTTTGTAAAAAGTTTAATGAAGTCGCAAGACCTTCTTTAAAAAAGTTCTTCAGACTTGAACAAAATAAGCGCTTTAACAAACTTTGCAGAAACGAGAGGATGGTAATTAATTCAAAGAAAATGTAGGCGTTCTCTTTGCTCTCTTTATACTACATACATACTATCACGCCTATATCCCTAATGGGGTAGGCAGAGCGTCAACGATCTAAACAAAGGTCATTCCGCCGAGATCTGCATATATTGCTGTAGTGACAGGTTGTTAGCCTATCGCCTAAATTACAATATTAAACCCTCGAATCCCTTAGCTGGTTTTTACAGCATGCCCTATTAAAATGGCATAGTTTGTGCATCGAATTTTAGATTGGAAAATTTTCCCAAATTACAACAAGAAGTTTTCCAGGCACTATACTCAAAAATGACGTAAGCAAACGTTTGTATTAAAACCTTTATTCCTAGTATTATCTTTCCAGAAATCTCCGAAATCCAGTCGCTACTTGCATTTGAAAAGGGGATTACATAAACTGCCTCCATGGTCTAGCGGTTTGGGCTTCAAGCTCTCAATCTGTCTGCTTCTGACGTTTAGTAGTCTGAACTCGAGAATTAATCGTGGTTTCTGAGCCGGGGACAATGACTTTGATTTGCTATTTCTAGATTGTTTAGGAGCATGCAGGCTGATCATCTGATTGTCATCGGTCTTGTTGCTGTCATTGATAGTGGTCGTTACACAAACCATGACACCCGAGTACGTTAGATGCTGTCATCGTAGACTTGACAACTCACTCAATGGAAAAGATGTGTTGTTGATCATGTAACATTTTATAATTTTGGTAATTTTAGTAGAATATGATAATAATGTTTTTATGGGTATTTCAAAAGTCTGTTCTGTGCCCTTTATATTTCTGGCCACGTCTAACGACAAACACCCTGTATATAATCCTTTACTTAGCTTGCTGAGGACATTGACGGATGGCAACACTGGGATTAGGCCTCCTTCACAAAATGAACGAACTTACAACTTTTTGCCGTTATTTGTCCCGAAGTCGCATTTGTCTCAAGTGACATGAGATATTATTACGACGAGATGACATATGCCAGTTTTGCTAAAGTTTATCAATTTGGGGACACGGTCCTTCTGTAACTATACAAGGTCTTAATGCTCATGATGACATTGACTTATTAAATAATTTAGGTCACTTGGTTCATGATGTGATGACAAACAATTTTCCCCAAGGTAGGTAAATAGAGAAACATTTTGGTTAAAAGAGAGTAAATTTTTGGGAATGCAAAATCAGTTGATTGATTTAACGAGGAAAGTCAATTTTATTGAGTGATAGAAAAACATAGAATGTGCCAGCTGCATCTCCTCCCGGGCATGCTGTAAAAACCAGCTAAGGGATTCGAGGGTTTCAGTGTATTGCAATTTAGGCGATGGGCTGACAACACTATAACCCTCAAAACTTTACAGACGTGGCGGAACGACCTTTGTTTAGGTCGTTTACGCTCTGCCTACCCCATTAGGGATACAGGCGTGAATATATGTATGAAATGAGTTGCTACGAGCAACTGTCTACGCCTAATCCAAGAAATAACAATATATCTAAACAGCTTTTATAACTTTCATTCAACCACAAAACCCTATATAATGTAATCTGATGCATAGATTTAATTCGAAGGGTTTTCTGGGATTAAATCTAAAGCCGCCTCTGAAATTTAATTTCAATTAAATTGAAATTCATCCAATTATGTCCCGGGAGGGAGGCGGATGTGACAAATTGCAAGTGACGACAGTATGAATAAAGGAATAGAATGAATATATTTTCGCGAAGAATGTACTGAGATTTTATACGCTTTTGTGGAAAGTGACATACAAGCATTCATGGAGCTTGGCAGTAGAAATATAACCTGCAGAATGCGTTTTCCAAAGAACGGAAATCTATTTTTGCAACCTGATGATTTTTTCAGTAGATAAATTAATAATAGTGAATTTCCAAAAGTAAACGACAAGTTATAATTATATTCTATATACGATACCTTACATTAAATTATGTAATTTTATAAAAGTAATAGGAAATATAAAAATTACGAAATAGCAGCCTAGATCGTTGACTTTAGTGTCATGGTATCAAATTACGGCCCGTATTTATAATCAGCTCTCAAGAGTGACAGCAAATTTAAGTTCGTATCAGAAATGTCATATCAGTACAAACCGGTCAGTCAAATCCGTACTTAATACTGCTCTCAATCTTGAGATCGCTTTATAAATACGAGCCTACAACTACTTACTTAACCTAAACCACCAGTAACCTGAATCTGAATTTTCATTCATATTTTACCCTCAAAACTAGTCAGACGTGGCGGAACGACCTTTGGGTCGTTTTCGCTCTGCCTACCCCATTAGGGATAAAGGCGTGATTATATGTATGTATGTATGTAATTTACGCTATTTCAGGTACCAGGAACGCATAAAGGATGAAGAAGCAAATTGCGTCACCACAGCGACAGTATGAAGAGCACGTAGTATTTCGGTTTAGGTATGTAAATTTTGATCGTAAAGATGTTTAAAATAATATTGAAATTATTTTTTAAGAGAATTCGAAGAATAAGATTATTATTTTGAACGGGATTGTTACCGGGATTAAATTTATTGTCGATATTTCAAAGCAAAATAACAATCTAAGGCCCATATTTATAATGAGCTCTCAAGAGTGACAGCAAGTTTGAGTTCGTATCAGAAATGTCATTTCAGTACAAAACGACCTGTCAAATCCATACTTAATATTGCTCTCAATCTTGAGATTGCTTTATAAATACGAGCCTAATTGTAGTGAACAACCGCGAAAATCTTAAAACTTATAATGGAATTCGAAGGTTTCATTGTGTTCTATCGGCTGACAACCTGTCACTAGAGCAATATAATCTGTACTAAAGGTCGTTGACGCTATGTCTACCCCATTAGGGATGAATGAGTAAATTGTATGTATGTTATGTTAGTATTTGTATACAGGGTGTCCAGGAATTAATGGATAACCCTTTAACTGCGGCTAGCTTGACCGATGCCCTACTTGTAAAAAAATTATGACCTCAGTAAAAGTGTCACTTTTTTTTTTCACCGTAGGAGGTCAAAGACAAAATTTTAAAAATATTTTGCCTAATTTTTTCAATAAAACTTATTTTTTAAATTATTTTCTTATAAATAGGTACTAAAATAATGTATTCATTTTAAGTATCAACTATTAAGGTATATTAAAAAAAAAAAAAAACAAAAATGTTGATATTTGATGAAATGGCATGAAAATAACTGAGCGTAGGGAGAAAATTATTAAAAAAACGGTTTTTGTACGATATTTCGAAAACTGTGACACTTTTACTGAGGTCATAATTTTTTGCAAGTAGGGCATCGGTCAAGCTAGCCGCAGTTAAAGGGTTATCCATTAATTCCTGGACACCCTGTATTATAAAATTCGCATTCTTGTATCCAATTTCGTTGTAGCGAGTTTTCAAGTTGGGAAGCCGTCAACGATTACAATTTGTCACTTTCGTTTCAGCGTCGTCTTATAATTGGACTCGGCTTACTAAGCTGGAAATGAATTGCATTTTTTTTGCACAATATGATTTTTTGTGTTCATCCAAGTAACAAAAATAAGAAAGTCAAGCGTCCGCTGTATCGGGCGTTGGGGTCACGATATGGCTCAACAAAATAAAATATCAACATTTCTCTTCTGAAGCTCTGTCCCTTACACCCGGTATACTCATAGAATTTATGCTTATGTAGTAATTAAGTGTTAGGTTTTTAGTGTATACTATCCTCTGTTTGTTATTTGTTGCCGCAGCTACTTGCTCTATTTTAAGTGTTTCTTTCTGGCATGCAAGGTTGCCTGGAAGAGATCACTTTAAGCGATAAGGCCGCCTTTCCGCACATTTAGTTATTAAGTTTCTTTTGCTGTACTTATGTTTGATGCGCAATAAAGAGTTTATCTATCTATCTATCTCTGTCTACCCCTTAAGGGATACACAGTAGAATCAGCGATCTAACAGCTGCTCATACTGGCATCCGTGGCTTCGGCGGAAATTTGACGGCGCCGCTTTCCGACCGAGAAAACATACCTACCGGTATTTTCGCAAGTGCATTTTTAAATGGCCGAGTTGTGCTGATATTGCTATCGATTCGTGAAGAGCATGATTTAACTAAATCTTAACAAAAAATATTTACGTCCGTTTCTGTTCTCTTAGGATAGACAATGACAGGTGACCATTTTAGTTAAGAATTTGTTATTTTGTGGTCACACAAATTGACACCATTATTTACCTATATTTTTATAATATTTAGTAGAATCAGTTGGATTAAAACTGAAAAAGTTTCTTCTATATCTGACCTATGGGGGCATTTTAGGTAGAATTAAATATTGTTTTAGTGGCGAGTTGTCAGCCCAGTGCCTAACACCGGAACCCTCAAGTTCCTTAACTGGAGTCTTTAAAGCTAAAACCACAAGGGTAAACTATTGTATCATAAAATACTACATACATACATACATATTATCACGCCTTTATCCCTAATGGGGTAGGCAGAGCGTAAACAACCTAAACATAGGTCGTTCCGCCACGTCTGACAAATTTTGAGGGTTGTTCCAGATGGATCGGTATATTGCTATAGTGACAGGTTGTCAGCCCATCGCCTAAATTACAATACTGAAACCCTCGAATCCCTTAGCTGACTTTTACAGCATGCCCGGGAGTAGATGCAGCTGGCACATTCTATGTTTTTCTATCGCTCCCAGTCCAGCAAAAGCATATCATAAAATACTGCGGTGTCATTATTATCCCACGACTTCGAGAGAATATTTTCTCTCGCCCACGATATCTTCGAGCGGTTCATAATAGCCCTCTTGAATCACCAGAGGTTGCAGCTAAGATTTAAAAGATACCGGATGTTTAAGTCAGAGGCAGTGCGATCGGTTTTGAAGGCTTGTTAGTGACTAAACTAAATATTTAGACAGAAACAGAAGGATTTCAGAACGAAATAGGCATTATATTATATTAATATTTGTTTAAGGATATTTTAGGACTCATAGAGGCGCAGGTTCGAATCCTGCCTGAGGTCGTGGCCTGAGCAAATTTATTATTTTCTTTATTTCATATTTATGTAAAATCAATTTGTTTTCCAGGGTCAAATCATACCGAGAAACGACGCGGCGCGTACTTTTTAAGAGCATGATACAGTAGGTATAGAACTTTATTTAAATTTAATTGACATAACCTAGAATATTCCTCGCGGCGTCGCACTACGCCGCACCGCGCTACGCCACACCGCGTTACGCGATGAATCCTGTCATTTCGTCGGCTTAATCATTTTCCCGTGGGAATCAGATATTTTTCTGCGGTAGAAAGTAGCCTACGACTATTCCGCCTTACCTGTCTGTACCATTAGATTCAGATAAGTGTTTAAGTTGCCAAACAGCTTGCTGTGTTCCGTCGGTGCGTGAGAGTTCCAGTGCCATAACAGGCATCTTCTGAGTGAGCTCACTCCATCGTCGACTCTGTCACTGTCATCCCTGATATTGTGTCTAGAGTCAAGAGGAAACCCATTTCTAGTAAAAAAAAAGTACAGGCTGTCAGTCTGTTGCCTGGGGTCTCCTAATTAGTCTAGGCTGGAGCACTGGTTCACAAAGCTCTGTAGAAGCCAACACCTGCCAATCCCTGGCCCAAACCGCACTGATTGGGAATCAATCAAGCGCGTGTCGGGCGAGACTAATCTAGTGCGGTGAGGGCACCTTTCACTCAATAGTGGTGGGTAATACAATAGTGATATTTGTTTAACAATATAGTGGTTCTTAGTCATGGTTTTGCAAAGGTGTGGTACAAGAAATATCTATATGTCCACCTACGTGTGAACCTCTCCGCGGTTTCTATGGTAATTTTTTATGATTTCATGCGTCACAAAAATTTAATTTTCTAAAAGATTTGTAAAGGCTACGAGTATCTCAATTTATCTAGAAGTTATTGAGCAAAATATTTTATAGAATAATGTTGTAGGTACATATAATCACACCTATATCCCTAATGGGGTAGGCAGAGCGTAAACGACCTAAGCAAAGGACGTTCCACCACGTCTGACAAGTTTTGAGGGTAATTCCAGATAGATATGTATATTGCTATTGTGACAGGTTGTCAGCCCATCGCCTAAATTACAATACTGAAACCCTCAAATCCCTTAGCTGATTTTTACAGCATGCCCGGGAGGAGATGCAGCTGACACATTCTATGTTTTTCTATCTCTCCCAGACCAGCATGGAAGTAATAATACCTAGCTACACCTATATCAGAATAGCTAGTAGACACAATCGAACAATTGCTTCTGAGGGCACGTTCTCATGAAGGTGCACAAGACCCGGTGTCCTTTATAAAGCACAATGAGCTTAATCCACTCTCTCACTTCATTGAATTGTACGAGTGTTGAATCCTCAATAGGGACTGTTAGTTATTCTATTTTCTTTCAGTGTGTGTTTAAAATGAGTCATTAAAAAAACGTGTTTTAAAAGATAATTCTAGTCATTTCGTTTGTATTATCCCAACTATTTTTTTTTAATTCTCATATTTGCTATAATGCAAACAAAAGTACAAGTGTTACTTAAAAATACTTAAGTTATTTTCGGTTTAAGCTACAAATTAATAAATCAAATTTTAGTAATTTTTTATACTCAGAAAGCAACTAAAACTAGGCTAGTTAATCTAGAAATCTAGTTTCTAATATCTATAAACTGTCGTGATTTAGGCCCGTATTTATAATCAGCTCTCAAGAGTGACAGCAAGTTTGAGTTCGTATCAGAAATGTCATTTCAGTACAAAACGGCATGTCAAATCCGTACTTAATATTGCTCTCAATCTTGAGATCTCTTTATAAATACGAGCCTTAATCTTTCTATATCAAATTGACACACTGATGATAAGCAGCTAACGCGACTGACATTAATTATCCCACAAAAGACGCTCATAAAAGTGGTACTTCTGGCTGTTTAACATCTTATAAGGTGGACTGTCTCATGTGCCAATAATTTCACGTCGTACAGACCGGACACAGCATCGAAAGTGTTAAATGACCCATTTCCCTCGTCATCTGGAACTTACTATCTTACAAGAGACGCACTAAACACACACCAGTGGGATAGCAAAGCGTGCTGCTCACTGTCAGACCGAAGGCAGATCATCTCATGTGCTAGATAGATAGATAGATAGATAAAAGTTTATTGCATAGAAAACAACACACATGCAACAAAATGAAAGGTAGAATCAAAGTAACAAACAAAACATATGGAGACTAAAACTAAGTTAAATGTCTACTTACAAACTGCCGCATGTGTGCTGAAGCGATGCAGAGGGTCAAAGCTCAGTGTATTATTGCTCAAAAAGAGCAACACTGTTTTTCAGCTCTCACCCATAGAAATGACGTGGGTCCCTAAATAATTGTAAGAAAAGAACAACAAAAAAGATCCAAGCAGCTTTTTAACATTTACTAGTATTTCCACTGAGTCCCCACGTCCTACAGTCCGGACATAGCAACGAAAGTGTTAAATGACCCATTTCCCCCGTCTTTCTCTAAGATTTCTCATTAAGAATCGACACGTATCCTCCACGGGCTCAATAATTCGCTTATTCCGACCAAGTACGCCATATTGGATTCCTTGTGTTGACTCGAGAATATTTTCTTGGTGGACTGGTAGTCAACTACGCGTTTTGAGGTTAGAACAACGGTTAGAAGAAGTCTTATTTTTCAAGGAGTTGACTGGATCAATTTTTTGTACCGTGTTTATGTTTTTCTACATAATTATATCTATAATTTATAATCCACAGTATGGATTCCAGACATGTATCAGATTTTTCTTTGAGACGAAATTATTTTTTATAAAGTAAAAAAAAAATACCCAGCAGTGGGTGGATGTGGGCTGATAATGATGATGAAAAAAAAATGGTCGCTAATCTTGAAAATTGATAACATTATATTATAAAGTACTTTAAAATACCTAAATGGTACACGAGTAAACGGGAAATCAACGGGCGAATATTTCCGGGCGATACCAGTCGGAATTCCGGTTCACGCCGGTTCGGACCGCCTCACGTCAGTGTCGATTAGACCTGACGTGCCAGAGATTGATTCCGCTATTAAGGGTCTATGTGCTCGCGGCAACTGTCCCTTTCAAACCAATGACAGAATGCGCGCTCTGTCCTTTTCTAGCATGGGGCTGTTTCAAGCCGATTTCATATATTTTTGCATATATCTCAATGTATACAAAAAGTATTGAAAAACAGAGTTGATTATGATGTTCTTCATAATTATACGGTGATTTCGATATAACATTTGCTGTTTCTAAGCTCATAGAAATGTCACAGTTGTTCAAATTCGGCATTGAGACGCCAGATTTTCATGATATTTCTGATGATTTCCTGGTGTAATCATAGTATTTTTAGATTATATCTATGAATCTAGTTGTTCTCCATATTTTAGAGAAGCTAACCATATATAGATTTATTGAAAATTCAACTATTAACTATACTAACAAAGTCAAATGCCGGACCGTGTTTAGCCCGATTTAGAGTACTTCCCTCCTTAAGGTGGTTCGGTGAGCTCAATGGCGCTCCCACAAGTAATTTCATTTTCATTTCAGCATTAAAACTGGCACATTCTATGTTTTTCTATCACTCCCAGTCCAGCATGGAAGATATTAATTCTTGAAAACTTCCAATTTTCGATTTCTACAAAAAGCCAGATATCACCCGCATTCCGGGAATCAGAGGCGAAGGAATTCCCAATCGTTAGAGGAATTCCTGAGACGGGCCACCGATACGGACCATTAGATAGTGTCTCGGAGCGTTCCAGATTAATTACTTTAGCTCTGAGGTGCTTTGCTCTTATTTTCTCAGCTGCATGACCTACTTCCATGCTGGACTGGGAGTGATAGAAAAACATAGAATGTGCCAGATGCATCTCCTCCCGGGCGTGCTGTAAAAACCAGCTAAGGGATTCGAGGGTTTCAGTGCATTGCAATTTAGGCGATGGGCTGACAACCTGTCACTATAGCAATATACATATCTAATCATCTGTAATAACCCTCAAAACTTGTCAAACGTGGCGGAACGACCTTTGTTTAGGTCGTTTTTGCTCTGCCTACCCCGTTAGGGACAAAGGCGTGATTTTATGTATGTATGACCCACCTTTACAGTAATCTTTCACAGTTTCACATACAACTCAGAATACACAAATCAGAATCCCATAATCACTTACCTACATGAAATTTGAATTTCAAATTGGGCACCATTTTTGTTCTTCAATAGATTCGGCATCACGCCATGTTACGCATATTTTAAGCTTGATTGGCAATTAGATTTCAAACATTGTCTTTTCAAATGTTTTTTTTTGCGTGTGTTTACTCAATTATATTTTTTAGGTTTTTTTTTTGAGGCAACTAGTTTTGAATAAAAAACGTTTTGAATGTTTTGTAGTCAAATTTCAAGTTGACTGAATAGAACTAATTACTACAATTTGCTACACATCCACTGGGATTGTTGATTGTGACAAAACTTATTAAAATAAACGCATTTGCCTTCGGACGAAAAAATCCCTGCCTGCTCATTTTAATCACTTTCGTAGCTATTTGCTACGAGGCGTAGCGTGTGACTACGACGTAGATAATGTAGCACTTTAGCCACGTTTTGAGAAGTGGGAAGTAAATTTTTTAAGAGACTCACCACGATTTCACACTAGTTACACTTTGTAAAATTAATAAAACAAAACCTATGCATGTTGTTAAAGTTCTGACGCATTTACTAAATAATAAAAAAAAAGTTTGATTTATTATGTGTAGGTATTTATTTGTCTGTCTGTTACTTCCAGTTTTATACTGCATAGTTACTAATGAATGAACGATAATAGCACTTCTAATTAGGCCTCTGACATGGTTTGTGTAAAGAACACTATCAAAGACAGCAACCGGGACCGATGGCTTGACGTGCCCTTCAAAGCACGGAATCCTTTTTCTTTTCGGACATTCAGGTGATTTAAACTGGGGAAATTTCACAAAGTGATAAATTGACAAATATAAACTTTGCGTCCCCCCCCTGGAATCGAACCGAGGACCTCAGGACCGGGAGCCCATGGCTCAGACCACTCGACCACAGAGGCAGTTAGTTGATTGACACAACAATAACAAATTGATCGATTTTCCTGAAACTCATCTGCATACTGTCACATTGGGATTAAAACCGTATTAGTTCGGATTCGGTAACTCATGCATATCTGAAGCTTATATTGATTAGGCTTTGTACTAGTGCGTGTATGTTTGTATTTAGGCCCGTATCAGAAATGTCATTACAGTACAAAATACCTACCTAATTATTATATCTGAAGTCGTTGTCTTTGTAATATTATATCAATATGTGTAGGTATCAACCTGTCACTAATATCAATATACAGATCTATCTGGAATAACTCTCAAAACTTGTCAGACGTGGCGGACCGACCTTTGTGTAGGTCGTTTACGCTCTGCCTACCCCATTAGGGATAAAGGCGTGATTATATGTATGTATGTATCAAGACTAGGCTGTTAATAGACCAATTCCTAAACATCACTACGTAATCCATATAAAAAAGTCTCTACGCGTCACAATTCCTAATATCGTGATCCGTCGCGGAAACAGATGAAGGAAGACATGTATTAAATATCGGACAGAATGTACGTGACTCGATAAGTAGGCCGTTGTAGGACAGAAGGGGGCGATTTTTGAAAGTCACTGACTGAAAAGTCATGAATAGGGATGTTGACTGGGTGGCTAAAAAAAATCAAATCGTTTATACTTAAAACTGATGGCTAAAATAATGTGGGTCTCATTCATCATTTGAAAAAAAAAATGCACATTTAGATTTAATAATCGAGTCAAAAATATAGAAGTTATTGATTTGAGTAGTCAATATTTACAAGCCACTGACGTCACAACCCAGTATTTTCATACAAGTATACGTAGTAACCCTGATGTCAGAGTATTTAACATACATACATACAATCACGCCTGTATCTCTAATGGGGTAGGTAGAGTATTTAAACCGCGTATTATTAATAAGTCTTTGAGATGATATACTTAATACCCTGAAACTCTTGGTATTTACAGTACCCCCGGGAAAGGACCAACTGAAAATTACCGTGTTTTTCAATGCGGCAATTCGAATTTCACCAGTGACTGCTAAATCGATCTCCAGAAGATAAAACAGATAGATAAAATACCACGCCACTCTGACTTTTAAAAATTGTTCCCCAGTTGGACCCAGTAGCCGCGCATAGATCAACCAACCTGATATTGGATCAGTGGGTCATCTCCGCTTATTGCTTTAGTAGCCAAGAGATAAATATTGGTTGCCAAGTTAGTTATTAAATCAAGTCTCAGTTTGAAATCATAAAGTGTAATAACACTTTATTAAATTGTAACTCATTTTGTACAAGAAATTCCACGAATGAATAAATAAACATTAATACGTACATTACGTACCTATAAAATTTCCGTAGGTGTAATATCTAAGCACTATCTTCGTCGCTGTAGAATATTACTCCCAACCGATTTTCGGTGATGGCGGCCAATCTTCCACACATCGGCCAACTGCGCGGTACTAGTTTTTAGTGCCCAAGTGTTTGCACAACACACCAGTTATCTATTCCTTTCAATCTCTTATTCTCTGATGGGACAGATTTGACCAGTGAGAAATCAAGCGCAGGACCGACTATTTACATGCTCATCCGAGGTCATAGATCATCTTACTTTTCGAACAATCAGGTAATCAGTCTGCAATGTCCTAACCAAACTAGAAACAACAACACAATGTCAATGTCCACCGCCAGGAATCGAGCCCGGGACCACCCGGTCGTGAGCACACGGCTCAAACCACGGAGGCAGTTTAACTACTGTAAAATAATAAAGATTTAAATGTGGGGAGGCAATAGATGAATAGAACAAATAAATAGCCAATCTGGACCTAAGCTTAATGAATTTTAGGCTTAAGTAAGGTTTATTTATGTTTATTGCTAGTAATATAGACAATGCTAACTATTTTCAGTTACAAGTTTAAGCTTTTATAATACCTAGTTACTTTAACTAAATCCTTTCAAATCCGAAATAAACTGGTCTCGTTATTTCGTTTAAAGCTCCCATTCGAAACGTTTATTTAAAACTTTCTGGTATTTTTTTTAAATTGCTAAGTACTTATTTTTTATTTTATTTTATTTCTTATTAACCACAAATATTTTTGAAGTCCATTAAAATTCATGGCGTTATAATTGTATTTTTAATTTAATCTTTGGCATAATTTATCGGCTTTCATCGAATAATGAAAATTATTTCGGGTCGTCACATTAATTTTCAGGTATATGAATGAGGTTGGATAATCGTGTTTTAAATTATTTATGAGCGTAGCCATGTTGTTTACATACTTATCATTCACAGCTGCGCATTGTTTACTATCCAATTCAGTTCAGTACATTTCTGTTGATGCTAATTTAAATTGCATACCCAGACATGAATAAAATCACGCCCACAACTCTCACGAGGTAGGCACAGCGTCAAAGGTATAATAAAAAGGAAAGATGCTCATCTCATTTTTTTTATTAAGGGAGCTTCTTGCAGTGAGCAGATGCGTCTTCACCAATGTAATGCAGTATTCGTTAGCGAGCAACCTACGGACGCAATGTTACCTAAGGCCCGTATTAATAATCAGCTCTCAAGAGTGACAGCGAGTTTGAGTTTGAATCAGAAATGTCATTTCAGTACAAACGGCCTGTCAAATCCACACTTAATATCGCTCTCATACTTGAGATCGCTTTATAAATACGAGCCTAAGTATGTTACCAAGCATATGGCATTTATAAACAATCTATGCGCGCGCAGGTTGCTCGCGAACGAATGCTCTTGGTGAGGACGCATCTGCCTAAAATCCCTTTTATCTCATTTTCAAATATCTACAAAGAGAACCAGTTGATACATGTGTGTATTTTATCATCGTGGATGCATTTTTATTTTCATTGTCAGTAGAAATCCTGTAAATATAAATCTAATTTAAAATCTCAGTATTTTTGAAGCCGCAGCAAGCTCAGTTTGCGAAGTTAAGACATCGGGAATCCGTCGCGAATGCAAAGTTTTCTGACTTTACTGGTTGGAACAAAGAGGAAAACTTTTTAATTTATTATGGATGGAAGATGGGAGACAGGATTAAAGTTGACATGTGGCTTCTGATATGTGGGTAACAGTAAGTCCAGGAATAGAAGCAGGAATGATAGCTTATTTTCCAATCCAGCAAAGAATAGCAAAACTATAGAGTAACTAATAAACGAGAAAACAATAATATTACTATTGATCGGCATCACTAAAATAGACCTTTTTACCTCTCAATCGAACTATTAGGCTAGATACCGCAAGTCAAGCATCCATCCGCACGCACGTATCAAGTTTGTGCAATGCAAAACTTGACGTGTCTCACTGATGATATTCTTAGTACAAATGTTACTGTTGTAATAAATTGTATTTATTATAACAGTAACATTTGTACTAAATAGATGTTGAAATTTAGAGTTAGTTAAAAGACATATACCTACTCGTAAGTAGAAAGTAAAATAAGTACATTTCTACGTCGTTTTTACTTACTATCTAATAGAAATGCAATAACTATTTAATGATGATTTTTTACTCTCACTATTTTGTTTCTAAAAAAAATACCAATTAAATAAAAAAAATACACGTAGGTACGACACTTATTTCAAACCTGCAACTTTTGGATACTGTTCTACGCGGTGTCTACCTTTATCTAAATCTGCGATATTGCCTATACCACGTGCCGTTGGCTATCTCCGCAGCGATTTTCACGTCGCTAGGAATATCTTTTCTTCTTCGGGCAGAATAGTTCCCTTGGGACTGTCTACATCGGCGCGTATTTGGAAAAGTATTTTGCAGAGGGCAAATCTTTATAGATGTATTATGTAGGTATTTTGAAGTAGATAAAGATGAAAAGATTGATGTGGTTTCTGTGTGCACCAAAAATGAAAACTTGTATGTTATGCTACGTTCAATCAATTTGATAAAATTTATTTGACTTTTTGACCTAATATTCTGTCAACATTGTTTGAGTCGATCAATTTGGTACAATTTCTTTGACTTATTGACCTATTGGTTAAATCTGTTTTTTTTACAATTTTCGCCATTGTTGAACGTAGACCTAATGGTAGACCTATTGTTGGTAATATAAAATAGATTTATACCTAACAAATCACGTATACCATGTTCGAAATCTGCTAAACTTCCTGGAAACTGGGAAACTTCCCTCTCACGGACAACTTAAACTCAAATAGGTTTCTAGTGGATGATATTGAACAAGGATCGGCAATCTTATGAGCTAGAATTTGTTACATTAGAAATGGCGGAAATAAAAACCAGTTTAAAATTAGATATTTGAAAAATAGCCAGTATAGTATTATATTATCTGTGCCTATATTCAGGAAAATGTTAAAGTCGGTGAGGATTTTGAGTAGGTAGGAGGTTGATCTGTTGGTGGACTTATTGGTAGGATTACTGTTTGTCCTTTTGGTAGACGTATTGATAGACTTAATGGTAGACACATTGATTTACCTATAAGTTTACCTATTCGTAAGAATATTGATAATCTAATGGTAAACATATTAGTGACCTATTGGTAGACTTATTTGTAGATATATTGGTAACATACCTGTGGATGAGGCGTAAAGTTGAAGTGTGAAGGTGCTACAGAGCTGTTGGTACGATGACGTTCGATATACCGGGTGTAAGGGACAGCGTCCCGCAAACTGATAGGGGTTGCTCAGTCAACGATACTGAACACATATCACCAGGATTTTTTTTCAGGAAATGAAAAAAAAAATTTGCTTTTCCATACAAATTGTCTGATTGATGGTAGTCATTTTGTATGAAAAAGCAAATTTTTTTTTTCATTTCCTGAAAAAAAAACCTGGTGGTAGTTGTTCAGTATCGTTGACTGAGCAACCCCTATCAGTTTGCGGGACGCTGTCCCTTACACCCCGTATATACAGTAAATATTCGGTGCGCACTAACCTAACACTTAATGTCATAGTTGTATCGGTTTTATCAATTTATCACATTGTAGGTTTTGGTAGTTTGATGGACGTTTTGATCGACTTAATGGTTGACCTATTAGTCGACCTATTGGAAGTTGTAGTAATGGACCTAATGGTAGACTTATTGGTAAACCTATTGGTAACATACCTGTGGATGTGGCGTGAAGTTGAAGTGTGACGGCGCTGCGGTGCTCCCGTAGTGCTGCTGGTACGATGACGTCAGAATCTTCTTGTGCGCTGAAGCATGCGCTCGGTACGCACTCACACTTAACTTCATTGTTGGATGAATATGTCACTTGGTTTGTAGCGAACTTCACTTCTATTTGTAACGGTTTGCCATTTCAAGTCACTTGTTTGTGGCAAACTTCACTTGGATCCCTAAAACTACAAATATCAAAAGGGGTGCTGTGACTTTGTATTTTAGACCTCCTGTTTACAATATTTAGATTCACTATTTTTATTAAATACTAGATAAAGATTTTATAGACTTTTATAACTCGTTATACAATACGTTTCTTTGGCACTTTATCATCATCGCAGTAAATATAACAATTTAATTTTCTCACAAAACATTCTCTCTTATATTTTTACAAACACGATGTTCACACGCGAGCAAGTTTAAGGTAGCGTGTTATTCCCAGGTAACCAGCGCTTCTGGACATGACGTAATTCCCAGTAGTTCCCAGGATTCCCAGGAATTCTCTCACGTGGCGGTGGGAGTGGGCAGTTTGTTACACCTGGAACAAAAAGAGGTATAATTTAGATCGTTGGTTACACCTGATACTAAAGTTCAGATTGTGTTGTTTTGGTCTCTCGGTGGAGATAGTTTTTGTTTAGTTTGCCCGTTAAGTTTGATATAACACGACTTTAATTAGAAAATTTATTAATAAAACACTTTCATTTGTTATTTTAAAGTTAGGAAATATAATACTACTACGTGCCTAACCTAACAAAGCTCAAAAAATACTTAAAACTAATAATAATCAATTTTGTGTGCCCCGTATAAATCAAACCCGCACCTACAAATCGCGTGCATAAGATGCACTGCACACAACTAGAACATAGAGGCAGCAGGCTCGTATTTATGAAGCAATCTCAAGATTGGGAGCAATATTAAGTACGAATTTGACAGTTCGTTTTGTGATAAAATGACATTTCTGATACAAACTCAAACTCACTGTCACTCTTGAGAGCTGATTATAAATACGGGCCTAAAATCGCAAGTCACATCATATTTTCTGAGTTATATTCCATTTTTTTTTCCATTTGGCTTCGATCCAACTTGCAAAAATAATTTCTCATTCGAAGAGTTTATTTTCTCTACAATAGGTTTTGGCTTTTAGGTATTTATCTTATTATTTTCCTTATTTATTTCAAAATTAACGAACTTTGTAGTAGTGTTCCTAAAAAATTATAAAATTTTATGGTTTTACTAGAAAAAGTCTAGGTTAGATGTAATTTTTTTTTCGTCATCGTTAAGAGAATATATCTTAATCGTATTTTATAAAAAATTTGCTGATGCTTTTTGCATTCTTATTCTTGTTATATTTTTAATGCTACAACAATGCTTTTTTACACATGACAAATGTAACTTATTGACAAAATTATGGTTTTAACTTTCGTTTATTTTCATTGAGAAGACCGAACCGTCGGCCCCCTTGATAGGGCGCCACATTGTCGAGTGGGCGGGACGCATTGTAGGGCGGGCTGCGATGAGAAGCCCAAACTTGACATTACGACTCACTGAGTTATTGACTGCCTCCGTGGTCTAGTAGTCAGAGCCATGGGCTCCCGATCCGGAGGTCGTGGGTTCGATTCCCATGTAGGGAACACAAATTGGTACATTGTTTGTCAATTTATCACTTTATGAGATTTTCTCCAGTTTAGTTGGGACAATGTAGGCTGAATCACCTGAATGTTTGTATGAAAAAATATTCCTGCCTATTATCGTTACGCTTACCATGTAACCATGTCAGAGGCCTGCATTCTACGCCTGTTTTGTAATTTTAGGCAGAATACGCTACTTTCCTACTAGCAACTCTTTTTGAAACGTCAATTTGTACCTTTAATTTATGGGCGCTTTTCCACTAGACGGCACGGTACCGGCACGGCACCGGCAAGGCGACGGTCACGTGACAATACCTATGGGAATCGATGACGTGCCGTGCCGGCAAGTGGAAAAGCGTGTCATATAATTTCATTGATTTTCATACATTATGTCATCCACGATAACGTCAACGATACCGTGCCATCGCCGTTGCCGGTGCCGTGCCGTCCAGTGGAAAAGCACCCTATGGTTAAAGTGACGTCAAATAGTTACACATAAATTGTTTTTAGTAATTTATATTCTGCACATTTTGAAACATCATGGATGTAATATTTAAGGACATAAGTTTTCTAAGATATAACTGAACGTGACTCACATCACTACGACTTATACGAGTATAATATATGCAGACAAGGAATGTGAATTAATTATTAAAGATGTTTTTCTTTTTCAATTTTCTTCCGCTCGTAAGGGGAAAGATTTTTCCTTCACATCCATCAAAAATTATTTAATACCGGAAATGGCGAAGGTGGCGAGACGACCTGGATAGTTATTGCGAACAGTGGCCGATAGAAGCTGTGAACAGAGACGCCTGGAGAGATAAGGGGGAGGCCTTTGCCCAGCAGTGGGACGATTTATAGGCTATTAAAAAAAAAACTTAGAAATCAGTTCCTTTGCTAACAGGTGCCAATCAATATAAAATCATGCGGGATTGTGTAAGGTCGATTTTGATAATTGTATGAAGAATTTTTGCTGTTCACTTCTTCTGTGACGATGTCAATTAATGAAAGAAAGAAAATAGTAATAATAATTTTCATTATTTATATGAAATAAAATAGCATTTGTGAGTGCTATAAATATCCCAAAAATGTGATGATGTCATTCAGACTAGCATCGTAGAACTAGCATCATAAAGGTTACCGCCTAGCAGCCTACTAAACAAAATTATACTCATATCACGTCCTTAGGAATTGCTCTCAGCTTATTATGTATGCAGCCGAGATTCCGAGGTAGATCTTAGTTTAATGATAGTGCTATAAGGAAGGCTTCATGTTTGAATTCTGTAAGGTGCAACATTAGTTTTGATCAGAAGCCATACGCGTGATAGGTAATCCTTGTTCTAAAGACCAGTTTCTTGGATAAAGTTGAGCATGATTTAACCACATAAATTGTCTATCTATTTGAAAGTTTATTTGAATAAACTTTGAAGCCTTTGAAGGCAAAGTCTATTCTTGAAGCACTAGTTAATCGGTTGCTTCCAGGATAGACTTGGAAAAACCCAAAATATATTATAATAATATTGTCGTTTGACTAAAAATCTAAGAACCTGGTTCCTCTATTTTTGGCTAAAAATCAATCAGTCTAGGCCGAGAATCTATTTCGAAGTATGACAAAAGGTGAACCTAAAATTTCACGATAGTCTTCATAGGTATACATAATCGAAACCTTTGACTATATCATAATAATTATACAGACTAGATTTACTGGGCTTGTCAAATATTATCCGAAAAATATTCATACAAGATATTTCTTCCTACAATATTATCACTCTCTGTAGCAAGATTTAGCCACAACAAAGTTACATCTGTAAGACATCCAACACTATTGCATTCTGTTCTCAGTCTTTACGGGTTTGGCAAATGTCCAAGTGAAACTTGAGAGGAATTTTAAAAACAGTTTAGGATACTTGATATGGGGTGTAAAATATGTCGTATGACATGACATATATCTGATGAAAACTGCATGAGAGATAGGAGAAATTTATGACTCGGGTAAATACTTAAAAGAAGTAGGTATGTACTTCTTTTAAGGAAGGCACGTTTAAGCCGTTGGTCCCGGTTAATATCGTTTAGTACCGTAGATATTAGTCGTTAAGCCATTTCAGAGGTCAGTGCTAAGCATTTGCGGCTTGAAAACTCTGACCTTAACTAGGATTGGGTCTGGTTTTCCTTCTGGATTGTGGAGGTCATATGGCAGTCGCTCTGTGTAAAAACCAGTACACTCGTTCAATCACCTAGATTAGGTAGCCGACCCCGTGAAATACGGGATAAGGCTAGGGAGATGATGATGGGTAAATACTTAAAAGATCTTTAATCAAATTTAATAAAATTATTTGATTGTCTCTAACAATTTGGTCCAATGTTTTTACTGTTTTATTGAATGAAAACACATGCTAAATGCAATTAAGTGTAATTAATTATTATGGTGTAATATTCTAGCATGGACACTCTATTAATTTCTATTAAATCCTGTATATTTTAAGAACCTTTATACCGCCCAATAGCGATGGGCTGTCATAACACCATATTAAATGTAGAAGGAAATATGTCAGCTCAATTACATCGCAATTCTGACGCCCACCCACGAAGATTTTTATCTTGGACGGAAATATGACAGAAAATAATAAGATTAAGTTCAAGAGTATGTTCCATAATATTAAAAAAATACTTTGAATATAATAGACAACCTATCTATAGACATGTTCGTGTAAGTCGATGTCCCCTCATCATGACGCTACGTGACGTATTTCCGTGATGCGACCTTGAAATGTTATTCTCAACGCGCCTAAAGAAGTTTCACTTCAAAAGAAATTGCTGTCAAGTTACCTGTACCTTTGTCTATGGCTTATGCGCCAGTTAGTCACTCTACGTCAGATTTAACTTTATTTTCCCAGCGCACAGTTTTTATTTAATCAGGACAACATAACATAAATTAATCCTAGACTAGCGACCCTGTTTTTATATCACAAACATAGTTTGGTTTGCAAAAAGCGAGGCAAGTTGTGTTACGGGCAATATCCCGCAAGTTTTGGGTAAAAACTTCTTGTTACGTGGTCTGTGAGCTTTTGGTGATTGATGAGTCTTTGACCTTGGAGATGTAAGAAGGATTTTTGATGCTTGTGTCATATTTGTGTAAAGATCCGTAAAGAACTCTTATGCCTAACTCAGTGGGTACACTTGGCAGAAACGTTTTTTTTTAAAGTCTGTGTAAACTTCAAAGGAAATAAGTTTGACTATAATGTAAGTGAATTATCGAAAATTTACAGAATTTGAATCGGCATTGTTTCAATAGTCCCAAGACTTATCAGTTGGATAAAGTCCAGTGCAAAATAACAAGCGTGGAGTTGAAAGTGGAGCTCCACGAGGAGGCTTCAAACGAGAGTGGCAGAAGAGCCGCGCTCCGTCTGAGCAAACCCTTCTGGATTCATGCAGTCCTGGTACTTACACATGTTGGTTTCCAACTGGTTTTTTATATTGTCTAATGGAAAATAAACTTTTATTGGCAAGAAGCGAGTAACGGCTCCGCGACGGAACGGCAACGGGAGGTCGCAGGTTCAAGTCCTTTCCGAGGCAAACTTATTATTTCTTTCTTTTCATATTGAACGTCTAACAAGTTTTTTAAGATACTTGTTATTTAAGTAAGTACCATTCCATGTTTTTTATCGCTCCCAGTACAGAATTTAATGAAAATAGACATCATCATCTTCCTTCCTAGCCTTTTTCCCGTATTTCATGGGGTCGGCTACCTAATCTATAGGATCGAACGAGGGTACTGGTTTAAACACGTGTAAAAAATACGTCATCTTTTTTTATAGTCACGTAATTATACTATTATTTAGCTACTTAACAGCACTGTGAGTATTACCGTGCTCGTTTAAAATCTGTCAAAAAACATTAAATAAAATGGGGTCCAGAAAGGTATTTGTCAATAAAAACACATGAGGATGGGATTAAAAACGGAAAATTGAGTTCGTGGCTTGAATAATACAGCAAACCTTCTGATTCCAAAGAGGTTGTGTTTACTCGCAAAACGAAATAATATTTGCTCAACGTGTGTGCTAAATTAGGGTTTATAATAATATTTAGTAAGTGAATGAGTTTATAAAGTGAGTACTGGGAGTAACAGGGAATTATTTTTCAAAATGTTTTTACTCATATTTGGAAAACTGTAAGAAAAAGTATCCTTGATATTTAAATGCGTTTTGAAAAATAATAAAATAAAATTCCACCAAAAACCGCTTTACGAGTTTCTTGCTCTCTCCAGATAGAAACAAAGGAAAAAAAATACTTTCACGTTTGGTTTTTATTTTCATTTCTAAAAAGTTTTTTTTTTACGAAAAGAATTTTCACCACCACCACCTATTGGCATCTTAAAATGAACAAAGAACTGTTTCTGAAAGTGCCATACACTCGTTTTTTAATAATTTCCCGTCCAATCCCAGTTTTTGGTTTTCTGTTACCCATTCTAAAACACAGAAACTATCTCTCCCAATCAAACGCTTAATACATAAAGCCTTTATCCATATCATTTTTAAATCCAATAATGGCCGTCCCATTGTTTTTAAACCTCGTTAAACTGACGAGAGTGAGCTCGCTAAGAGCAAGCGGAAGCGTATGCATTCGCGCAACCGTCTGACAATGACGTTCGAAATTCAAAGTAACTTAATTAATGTGTGTCAGGGGCGCAGAGAGGTCGCTAGTTCCAAGGTTAATTTAAAGCTTGAGGTCAATTTTAATGAGGCATTTTGTTTGTAGTGTGCAAAGCTCACCTGCATAACTAGCACTATTCATAAATTAGTTGTAGAATTATTTCACGCTTCTCGTGGTTTCCTTCAGGTAAGCTACATCTAAATTGGGCGTGACACAAATGATATTTGTTTTTTAGGATCAGAATAAACACCATAGGGAAACTGAACACAAGACATAATGAGTTAGTTACTTTTTCTTAAATAAATAAAATAGACACCAAAACGGGTACCATAAAACACATAGTAATTTAAAATGATTTTATTTCTGTGTGTCAGGGCTGTTTCGAAAATTATGCACGGCCTCAGTCAGCTGGTCTGCGGGTTCCAATTTTCTATTTTCCAATTCAATTAGTAGATAATGCAAAATTCTCACTGCCAGACGTCGAGAAATGTTATAACATCTCTCACTTCTTGGTTAGCCATAGCGATCCAACGCTGTAATGCAGCGAGCGTTATGATCCTTTGCACCAGGATCGACCTGGATTAGGATAGTGACATTTATATTTTTACCTTGACATGTTTTTATTTAAACTCTTGAATAAAATGTTTCTCACAAAAGTATGATTTCATTGCCTCTGAGGTCTATGCTCTGATTGTTGGGATCTCGATCTGGGAGTCGAGGTCTGGTTAGGAGTTAGGATAATGTAGGCTGAGCCACTTCACAAGCCGTCTGTGGCAGTGGTCATTACTAAAACCAACTAAACAATGTTAAAGGCTGAGGCTGTATAAAACTCTGATTTTGTTTGGGTCTTTTAACCAAAATCCCGCACGACGGCAGAAGAAGATTAATTGGGTGGTTTGAAAAATAACGACAGGAGGATTTATCGGTCCGATGCGGTTACCCACTCTCTCTCTCTCTCTCTCTTCTTCAACCCGTATAGCGAAAAAATTATTAATTGATATTCTCTGTTATCCTGAGTTGGGCCCTGGGTACTCGTATAAGATGTGCATTTTAATTTTGCTATCGCTTGTAAATTGGCAATAAAGAATGTAAATGAGCATTTTTATGGCTTAAATTCATTACGTACCCATGCATAAATAATTTGTAGATTGTTGCTTTAACTTTAAACATTGTTTGTAGCGAAAATCTTTTCTTGCCAAATAAGGAGAAAATGGGAAATACTTATCAGGGGGACGACTATATCCTGCAGTTGACTCATATTATGCCTAATGCGGCCTATTTTTTTTTTGCTTGCACCCCCGCTTGCACCTCTCATGAAAAACTAACTGTGAAGTGATTTCGGCTGAAGGACTTGTTTCCACGCCAAAACTCTTAAAAAAAAAAACTCTCCCAATCCTACAAACTCGAAATTAAGCAGTAATTTTGAATTTAGAATCATGAAAACAGACAAACTCCGAGTTGCTGACCGCTGTCGATGCAGATTAAAAAAAGTTGATCCACACACTGGCCACTAACGCGATCCAACTTCTCAACAGTTACATTCAGCTGAGCAAAACCTCATTTTAGTTTTCCGTTTCGGTGAGTGACTGACTTTCTGGCTGAGATGGGTTTTTCAATCGCGGCAAAAGTTTGGCGTCTGTTTTAATTTTACTTTGGAAGCTGGGAGTTGTAGTTTTGATCATAATCAATGTCAGAGCAGTTCTGATGATGACGTTCTTAATATTGAAGCTTATCTGCGAGTATATAGGTACTGATATTATAAAGAGAAAAATTTTATAGTAGGCTGTAATTGGTCTCCAGCCCAAGCTTATATTTAAAGTCGAAAGATTTAAGAAGATAAGTGGCGGGTGTGTTTCCCGTGTGGTGCCGGGTTAGAATAGCATCACCCCATATCTTCCTGCGGGTGTTGTAAAAGGCGACTAAGGGATAAATCCAGGGAGTGGGCACCAGCGTTCCCTGTGAATAGAAAACTTCTACTGTGCTCACTAACCCGCCTGCCAAGCGTGGTGAGTATGACCTCCAAATTTTGGGGAGGCCCATGTCCAGCAGTGGACTGTTGTGGCTGATGATGATGATGATGATGATAATGATGAAGTGGCGGGAATGAATTGTTTACAGTATTTTTGTAGAATTTACTCAAATTTCCTCGCAATCGAAGTGAAAAACAGAGTTTATAACTCGTGCTCAAAACTATTTTATCCTCGACTAATATCAGCCCTCACCCGAAGGGCTCGGGAAAATAAAAAAATCTCGGATGAAATGACTTGTTTTGTGCACTAGTCGTAAAATCTACTATTGTTTTTAGACATTAAAGATTCGAATTTTTAAAATTGTACAGTAAAGAAACTTAATATTGAGAATAGTAGGTACAATTTTCATGCAATTTCTATAAAATATAAGTATACTGGCTGAAACTATACTTGTGTTTCGGTCTGAAGGGCAAGAGAGCCAGTGAAATTAGAGGCACAAGAGACATTCCACCTTAAGGTCTCGTATGCTTAAGTAGTTGTTTAGTTGCCACTGTATAACATAAAAAAAAAAACTTCTCGTCTTGTTATAGGAAGTCTAACTAGTCTCCTTTATAACCCGACATAATATTTCAATATATCCGCAATACAGCCTATCTGAGTTCTAAAGCCTGATAACATCCTACTACCATTTATCACTCCCGCTTGACTTTATCATTATTTTTTTATGTTTCTCTGCGAAGCCAGACGACTGACAGAGATAAATTAAAATAGATACTGAATTATACTTACGGAAATAAGCGAAGAGTAGTTTAAAAAAAACTGGATAAGTGAGAAGAGAAACGGCTTTTGATCTTCTTCCTCTTCTGTCGTGTGGGTTTTTAGTTGATCGACTCGATGAACCCCTGTGTCATAGTTTATTAACCGCCTAATAGCACAGCTAATATGCCTCTGACATGGTTTGTGTAACGACCACTATCAAAGACAGCGTACGGGACCGACGGCTTAACGTGCCCTCCGAAGCACGGAATCCTTTCTTTTTCAATTCTTGAAAGATATTCCTGCTGAAGGCTACAAGCCATAAGAACTGCATTTTTATCTACCTATAAACGAAACTATAAGATAAAAATGCAGTCCTTATGGCTTAGATTTTTACGAATAATTTCCAGAGACTTTACGATTTAGCATTGGTGGTTAGTCCTCAAACAAAAGCGTTCTCCTTTTAACTTTTAACGGTGTTTGTGTGTGCAACATTCGGGAATCGGTTTCAGCAGGCTTTTCTACTTCAGGAAAGTCATGTTGCAATTATGTCTCTACAAACACCGTTATGCCTTACTAGTACCGTTCTTTAATAACTACCCCACTATTGTACATTTCATTTATTA
This sequence comes from Scrobipalpa atriplicella, assembly GCA_029255725.1. NCBI lineage: Eukaryota > Metazoa > Arthropoda > Insecta > Lepidoptera > Gelechiidae > Scrobipalpa > Scrobipalpa atriplicella. Next base: position 4,552 of record JARACY010000734.1, on the reverse strand, counting down.
TTTTAAAGATGTCTAAGGCCCGTATTTATAAACAGCTTTCAAGTGTGACAGCGAGTTTGAGTTCGTATCAGAAATGTCATTTCGGTACAAAATGACCTGTCAAATACATACTTAATATTGATCTCAATCTTGAGATCGCTTTATAAATACGAGCCTATTTTTCCTCACATTTGAAAAACTTCAAATTAAATACCTTAGATACAACCTATTTTACAGAGTCGAGGGACAAAATTAAATAACAATTTGTGGTGTAATAGGGTTGAATATTCAGCATAATTAATTAAATTTGCGCTTTGCGGTTCTATTTTGTATCAAAACGTTTGTAAAATTAGAATTTCAAATAGCAATTTTCAGTTAATTAAATAGAGTTCTACGATTCATTGACACACCACATTGTTTTCGTTATACTGTATTAACTAAAAGCTATTGAAACTAAATTATAATTTAGTATTTTTTTGTCGTTTTATTATTTTAGTGGCTTATCGGGATCGGCATCAGAGGTTTTTTTGCTAATAGACTGTAGGCCTCTGTCATTAGGAAAGTAGAAGACATGAAATTACGAAATGTGGGAAAAGGTAAAATAGTAAATTTGAGAATAATAGGTAGGTAAATAAATACAAACATCATTTTATAACTGTGGCGCAATTTCAAATTGTGTTAATTTGGTTAGTATTTATTTAACCAAATCATGCAAATAACCTGTGGTCCACTTAATTTAGCAATTACTGCCAGTCTATTTAGTTAGTAATTGCTGTTGATTTTCGCGACATCATTCTAATTCTAATTATTAGATAGAGCTGTCACATTCTTAACTTTGACATTAAGAACAATAAAGCAAATACAAATAAACACTCAAGTCTTTGACATTCCTAATCTGACGTAAGACTGCATAAATGACGTAAAATAAGAGAGCATGTTCTATGCTCACTTTATGTATTAAGCGTCTTACGTCAGATTAAGCATACTCACGCCGCATCGCGTCGCTTCGCTACCCGGCGTGAACTGAGCTTTAGTTCAATATGAACACATAGTTACAGTGTAAGTTTATCAAACTACCCCCTGTAACAAGATTCGGTTACTCAACTAAGACCCCGGAACGACTGGGTAAATGTGCGGTGCTATATCAAGATGAGAGACCAAATCTGGGTCACGCTTGATCTATGACAGCGCCATAATGCTCCTGGTTAGAGAGAATTGAGCGATAGATTATGTGCATTTCGTAAGTTTGTTACTTATTTTGTTTGTTTCTTCTTCTTTGCGTATAAAATGTAGCCGCTTTGACAGCAAGGGAGAGAAAAAATTCTCAGTAAACAAAATTAGTCATAAATAAATAAATATATAACGCCTAGAAATTGGCTGATCTAGGTGATGATGAGATGACTGAGCAATCCCTTTCCGTTTCTGGTACGCTGTCTGTCTCTAACACCCTGGTCCTGGTTACTTGTACAAAGTTACCAACGATAGGAAATCTCCCACTAAATCATGATGAAAGGGAATCGCTGCAAAACTTGATGTATGACAATGGCTGGATCTTGGGGTTGGGGATAAATTGGCCTATAAACGTACATATAGAGATATATGTACTGAGTGCAAGAAAAATTGCGACATGAGCAGGCTATTCAGCAAAGAATGCGATGAAGATACATAGTATGCCTCTTTATTTTGTTATACAACGTGTAACAGAAAGGGTATATGCATCGAGAAATGTGTGAATCTACCCATGAAACTGAACAACTTTCCCTAAGGAACATTGGTCGAAAAACGAAAAATAAATTTTGACCTTCCACACAAAATACAACAGCTGATAGCGCATTTAGGGCCGCAATTATAGTTGAGACTCAGAACCGCACTCGGGAGTCGATCAAGCAAGTCATAATTAAACTTTTACTCAGAACTTGAGTAGTTTGTTAATTTATAAACGCAACCGCACTCAAATCAGGTACGTATCAGCTAAATCAAGTTCATAATCGTGAGTCAGTCTTTTTCTTCTTCTTTTAACTTTTTTGGCTATTGCAACTGGCAACTCAGCCACTTTTTCACCAGATTTTCCTAAGTTTGGCTAGGACAATGTAGGCTGAATCACTTGATTGACTGGGGAAGTTATACAGGGTGTTAAAATCAACTATAAGGGACGTATGGGAAAGTTATACGGGGTGTTAAATCAGCTTTACGGGGTGTAAGGGAAAGTTATACAGGGTGTCAAAATCAACTTTACTCTGTGTATAGGGAAGTTATACAGGGTGTTAAAATCAACTCTACGGGGTGTATGGGAAGTTATACAGGGTGTTAAAATCAACTTTACAGGGTATATAGAGAAGTTATACATGGTGTTAAAATTGATTTTGACACCCTGTATAACTTCCCCATACACAGAGTAAAGTTGATTTTAACACCCTGTATAACTTCCCCATACACCCCGTATAATTATTTTTAACACTCTGTATAACTTCCCTATACACCCCGTATAATTGATTTTAACATCCTGTATAAATGGCGCAAAACACATGGCTGATACGAACTTAATACGTGACTAGCGACACATCCCGAGTGCGCGCATGCGTTCTAAATTTGAATTATAATGTTTATAAATTAGGAGCGACTCGGCTGAAGTCTGAGTCGTGATAGCGTACCTAAGTAGGAACTAAAAATTAGACTGAGTAAGACAGGCGACTTAAAACTCTACATAAAACTAGTATCAAATTTGAGCGACTTTTATAAATACAAGCATTAGTATGGGAAGTAAACATTTTTTTTCGTATTTCGACTTATTTTTCTTAGGGAAAGTTGTTCAGTTTCATGTGTAGATTCACACATTTCACGATGCATATACCCTTTATGTTACACGTTGTATATAGGCTAGTTTTTATCTCCCTAGCCTTTTTCCCTAATTTCACGGGGTCGAATACATAATCTACGGGATTAAACGAGAGTACTTACACTGAGCGACTGTCATCTGACTTCCGGAAACCAGACCCGATCCTAGCTTAGACTTTTGCCAGGATAGTGGCCAACCCAGCTAGCAGTTTTCAAGCCTACCAGGAAATAATTATTATTGATTATTGCCCAAGTTGGAATATAGGCACCATCTTATATTATTAGATTATTTTTTTTGTTCACAATTTGTTTTTATTGACTCAATAACTACTATAGGAACCATTTTAAATTAAACCAAGAGAACCATTTAGGGATGAATTGGAAGTTGAAGAAAGGCCATTTTGGCCACAGATTACACCTTGCATAGAGCGAGACGGAAGTTCACGTAGATTAACACTCTATCTGCCCCGAATACTGGAACATAGGTCGAAATACGAAAAAAAAGTTTTGACTTCCCATACTAAATGCGCTATCAGCGGATGCATTTTGTATGGAAGGTCAAATTTTTTTTTTCGTTTTTCGACCTATGTTCCTTAGGGAAAGTTGTTCAGTTTCATGGGTAGATTCACACATTTATCGATGCATATACCCTTTCTGTTACACGTTGTATACGTAGCAAACATTTTCGTAGTAAACAACTATCAGTAGGAAATTCAGGAAATGAAAATAATTTGTGGCTTTCACATACAAATTGTCTGATCGAGGTGGTCATTTTGTTTAGAAGTCAATTTTATTTCATTTCCTGAAAGAATTTCCTGGTGATAGTTGTTCAGTTTCGTTGACTGACCAACGCCTTTTGATATTTTTTGCACCCGGTATAGGAACATTAGCTTTGATTTAAAAAAAAAAAAAGAGTTTGGATAGAAAATAAGAGTTTTTAATAGTAAAGTTGTCTGAAATATATAAATAGATTATTTTCCCCGACCTGCATAGAAAGTGTTAAGTCCCACGAAGAGCATTTAGCCGAGTCAGCATGCGGGCGATGGGTCGAGATAGCGGCGGTTAGCGTGACATATCCTTTGATCGAGGATTTGAATAAGGGCCTTCAGGTGGAAAAGGTATTTAATATTGATGATGACATTAATAAGTATACGAAAAAAGTTATCAATGATTTTACCACCAAAATTTATCGTGGGTGAAAAGTAAAAATGAGTGAAAATAATCGCGATTGCTTAAAAAGTTATACAGGCTGTAAAAAAAAGTATTGCGTTCCTTTAAACCACAATGTTCCACTGATGATACCAAACAACTTTCCCAGAGCACAAAAATTTTAGCTCAACCACCCCTAAACGTTAGAGCAACAAATTCTATACTACCAAAAAGATTTGTCAATTTTTGGACAAAATCCAGAGTGCATTTCTATGCTCAGCCATCAATTCCTATTTCGAAATATTGAATTTCAATAAGAATTCTATCTGAAAACGTATGGAAATAGATCTGTATTCCCTGTCATATTATGACAGTCGATTGGAAACGCGCTTGGATTTGTTGACAGGTAGAAAAAATAAATGTAAACAAAATTTATAAAAAAAACTTACATATATAAAATCACGCCTTTTTTCATTTTTCATTATGGGGAAGGCAGAGCAAAATCAACGTAAACAAAGGTCGTTCCGCCACGTCTGACAAGTTTTAAAGTTTTAGATGATTTATGTATATTGCTATAGTGACGGGTTGT